>PVKU01008830.1:0-69022 GCA_004027475.1 Anoura caudifer | reverse complement strand
TGCTTTTTCTGACTTTCTATATGCTAAGCAGAAGCCTAAAGTCCTTCCTTTTTCTTTTCTGTAAACTTTCCTATCTCTACCCCCTTTTTTCCATGGAGTTATCTTCTACTTTACCAGTTCTCTGTTCAGACTGTCTATACTGCTGTTAAACTCATCCACTGAGTTTTTAACTCTAATTTATCATTAATTCTAAAATTCTAATTTGGTTCTTTTTCAGATCTGCTTTTGGAAAATAGTTTTCTGTTAGCTTTCAGATTTTTGCAAGCTTGCCTTTTATTTATTTAAATAATACATTTTTTTTTGTATAATGTAACTATAATTTCAATATATGATGCTTTTGCTTTTGGTCTGCTTCCGCTACTTGTTTTTTTTTTTTTTTTTTTTTTTTTTTTTTTTTTTTTTTTTTTTTTTTTTTTTTTTTTGCTTATTTTTATGCACAGTGCTTCGCTCCCTTGTGTGCTTGGTCATTTTTGACTATAAACCACACATTTTTTATGGGTAATTATTTGTGCTATTTATTGGAGGCTTAGGATAAAGGTCTATTCGTTTAGAGGAGATTCTGTTTTCTTCTATGTGCTCGGGGCCCTATAGTTACTCACCTCTGCAAGCTGAATTGATTGAGGTCATTTGAGCCATCCAAGTGGGCTGCAAATCTGACTTGTGGTTACAGTATTTCAGTAATAGAGTTGCTGTTGTTTTCCTTCTCTCTGTGCCAAGGCAACGTTCTGCGTGGTCTCTTGGAGTGTGAAGGTGGGCTGGGCTTATGTCTATTATGTGAATACTTATCTTGAGGGCATAGCCTTTTGTGTTTCCAACCTTATGGGAAGAGATCCATTATTAGAATCTCCAGGATAGGCAGGTCTTGGGGTTCGTCAGTTATCTCCTAAGCCTCTTGAGGCTAAGTAAACTTAAGGTTCAAGTTCTTTTATTTTGGCAAATGCCCTCAGGGCAAACGTAACTTCAGGATTCTTGATTTCCTCCATCATGTAGATTTTGACCTGATAATTCCTTAGTTGTCAACTCTTTGAGGTATTTAAAGACAATTAATTTTTTTTTTTACCTAGCTTTAGCTTTTATCTTTTTAGGAGGAAAAAAATACAAGTTTCTTGCAAAATCTACTACAAACAGTAGCTTTTATTCAATTTCAAATCTAATTACTGTTATTTATTTATAGAAATCCCATACCACTATTTTTATCTTGTTGCTTTCTTGTTTTGATTCTTTCCTTTATATTATAAATGAATTGAGCCCTGGCTGATGTGGCTGAGTTGGTTGGAGTGCTGTCCTGTAGACCAAAGGGCCATGGGTTCAATTCCTTGTCAGGGCAATTACCTAGGTTACAGATTTGATCCCTGGTTGGGATGCGTATGAAAAGTCAACCAGTTGACGTTTCTCTCTTTCATTGATGTCTCTTTCTTCTCTCTCTCCCTGAAAGCAATGAAAAAGTGTACTCGGGTGAGGATAAAAAAATAAATAAGAAATAAAAGTGTATTATAAATATAAAATAAATGAATATGATTTTTTTATTGTATACTCTATGAACTAAAACTCCTGTGGGTCTGATTCTGCTGTTTGTTGTTTCTGATGACTCCTCCGTGGGTCTTGTGTTTTGTGAATTGAGCCGATCAGATTTTATTTCATGGAGGTTTCTCAGTGCTCTTCTGAGAAGAGCATGTATATGAGTGTGTGCTCTTCTAGGGGTACTTTATGTTGGTTTCTGCCGGGTGCTGAGGGTATTACCAGAGGGGCCACTTCTATGTGACTTCCTCAGTCAGGAGGTTCTGAGACTATGCAGACAGTATAGGGCAGGCCTGTGGTTATAAATTCTCTCTCTTTTTTGGAGGTACAGTGAACTTAGTACATGACAAAGTAGGGATCCCCAAGCCCCTCCCCTTCTTCAAGAGTTCTGGGGTGGAAACTCTGGAGGTCAAGGGATTCTCAGTGTGTTGGGGGAGTCTGATTTGGAGCAGGAGCTCCTCAAAAGCTGAAGGCATTTCTTCCTGTCACTGGGGCTGGTGGTCCTGTGCGCCCTTACTCCATGGGGGTCATGTGGACTGTAAAGTCCACCACCCTGTTGCTGTGGCCAAATTTATTGTCATGCTGGGAAATGAGCTTGACAAAATGCCAGCCCCAACATTGAAGGTGAAGGAGTGGGTGTCACTGTTAAAGTTGCAGGAGACAACTTGGTCTCCAGTGTAGACCAGGATACCACTGAGGGGCCCTCTGATGCCTACTTCACTACCTTCTTGATGTCACCATATTTGGCAGCTTTCTGCAGGTGGCAGGTCACATTGAGGGTGAGGACAGGGAAGGCCATACCCATGAGCTTCCCATTCAGCTTGGGGATGACCTTGTCCACAGCCTTGGCAAGAAGCCACCTGGAGAAGCAGGGATGATGTTCTCAGCAGCCCCTTGGCCATCACACCACAGCTTGCCAGAGGGGCCACCCACAGTCTTCTGGGTGGCAGTGATGACATGGAGTGTGGAGTCCCTCCATTGATGCCAAAGTTGTCATGGATGACCTTTGCCAGAGGAACCAAGCAGTAGGTGGTTCAGGAGGCATTGTGGACAATCTTCAGGGAGTTGTCATACTTGTCATGGTTCACACCCATCACAAACATGGTGGCATCTGCAGAAGGGGCAGAGATGATGACCCTCTTAGTTCCACCCTTCTCCATGGTAGCAAAGATACCAGCTGACTCCACAGCATATTCAGCACCAGCATCAGCTCATTTGGTAATGGTGGGATCTCCTCCTAGAAGATGGGATGGACTTTCCATTGATGACAAGCTTCCCATTCTCAGCCTTGATTGTGCCTTTGGGCGGTATTTATACATATATTCCTGCATGGAGACCATAGTTCTCCAAGTGTCATGATTTTTCAGATGTGATTTCCCACTTCATCCAGACTCATGACTTTGTCTCTTGCCCCAACATGGCTATTCAAACCCCAGTGTCTTTGGTTTTCTTTGAATCAAGACCAGCAAGCGCTCCAAGGACAGCCATAGCCCCTTCACCACTATTTTTTTCTTTTTTTGCCTCTAGATATTTCCCTTGCTTTCTTATGAGAACAGCCAAGCATTTAAAGGATGTTTGCTTTATTTTATCTAGCACTTCTAAGTATTGGGTTAACAGGAGGTTTTTCAGCTATCTCGTCTGCTGCCTTGCTGGAAATTGATGTCAATCCATTCATTCTTTAGGGAGCATCTACGTGTGTTCAGTATCTGATTCTAATATGTATTTTAAAAAAGTTTTGAGTGATGTTTTTGAAGATTGAAAATGGTGCAGGCCTTACCATATTTACCTTTATATTTTTCATGCCTCATATAAAGCACCAATAATTGTTTTAAAAAATGAGGAAATAGGAAGTTTACTTAGAAGCACATCATTTGCTGCTCTCTCAAGCCTGTGCTCACTTGTAAACAACGATAAATTGAATGCCTTAGCTCATATAAAAGTTGTTCTCAAGCAGACATCTGATTAGAGTGCTCTTGTCAGAAGAAAAAGTTTCTTCTGACTCTGTGAGTATTAAGGCTTTCTCTTTATCCACACTAATTTTGGCACCAGGTGGCTAGCAAGGTTGTTTCCTTCCATTTTGGTGACTTCTGTCCTGGGCCAAGTCTACACGTGGACATTTTTATCCCACAGCTGTGGGCCCACTGCTTCCCAGAGCAGCATGAATACATCAACCACTACTGGCATCAGTGCTCCCTCTCCCTCTCCTACCGGTGTGAACACGTGGAACACACACACACACACACACACACACACACACACACACACGGTATGTTAGATGGGCACTACCCTCTGGGTAAATAATTAAAACTGTTTTTAAGAGTGGGCTCCAAAGAAAGGCAATGCTAGGTACCAAAGGCCTTGGGAGATGGCACTCAAAGAACTTCCTGTCCTCCTACAGCTCCCTTCTAGGGGGTTCCCACCCCCATCAAACAGAGCGAGGCTACATCCTAGAGCTTCTAGTACTGAGGCTCTGCCAGGCCTCACTGATTAATTGGCAAACAACGTGGGAGTTAGAGACTTCCAAGGCAGCCAGAGTGGAGATTGGAGGGGAAACGGAGCAAGCAGCCACCAGACACAATCCCCTACCCGCATGTCATCTTCAGGATGCTCAAGAGAGGATTTTAAGGCTGCTTCTGGATGAGATGGTATTGATCACACACTGTTGCTCTGGGCAACAACTGGGCGACAGAGAAATTGGGGGTGTGGCATGGGGAGTTGGGACTTACTGCTGAGAAAAGGGACAAAGCAACATAGAGTCTTCTCTGTGGATGGTGTTGGGAGTGGACGTGGGAGGCTACTTCTAACTCAGAGACAGACAGGCTCCTGGGAGCTGTGGGTTATAATATCTGTACATTTGCATTTGGGGCTTCAGAGGGTAACTTAATCCAATGCAAATGGATGTGGCATGACCGTCAGACAATTAGAGACCACAGATTGTTCCCGATTGTCTAGTTTTTTAATTAGATAGGCCGGCTGGCCAAACAAGCAGCGTGCCTGATATTGCAGGCATTAGTCATAACTCCGAGAGGAGCCAGCTGATGCCCAACCCTGTACTCCTGTCCTGCTGGTTCTATAGGGAAATACTTGTATATGTGGATGTTATAACCCGCCAATGTGCACTATTCGCTGCAATGAGAGGCTTTGGCCCTAAACCCCTCTGTAGAGCTCCAGGTCCTGGAAATCAAGTTAGACCACAGGTGGGTGTAGGCCCCCTTGTATCCAAGCCTTCCTGCCCATGCCTCCTTTCTCTGGGCTCCGCCCTGCTTCCTGTGTAGTTTGCTTGGGGAGGGGGGTGTAGGAAAGGGGCTGGGGAAATAGAACTCTTTCTGCTGGTCCCTAAAGCAGGAGCACTTTCTCTAGGGCTTATTCTACCCCATGAGATGGATTTAGTGGAGGATCCCAGACCCTCCCAGTTTGCCTGGCCATTTACAAGTGACTGTTCTCAGCAATTCCCAAGACGTGATGCCCACCATCTTGGTCCTTCTGGCTGCTGAGTTGAGAACTAACTGTAGGAGGAGGGTTGGAAGCCCAGAGGCCATCTGGGAGTCCATTGCAATGAGCCCGGTGAGAGAAGGTGCTGACTTACTGGGCGAAGTGGGTAGAAGTGGTTGGATTCTGGTTGTATTCTGTAGGTAGAATCTATACAACTCCTGTAGGGATTTCTTGACAAATCAGATATGGGATGTTAGAAAAAGAGAGTAGCCAAAGATGACTTCAAGGGTGTAGGCCTGGGCAATGCGAAGGCTTGTGTTGTCATGAACTGAGATGGGGGATTTATGTGGGGGGGGCAAATTTGAGGTTGGGGAGTGGAAGATTAGAGCTCAGTTTTGAATGCATTACATTTAAGGTTTTGCACACATGCATACACACATACACATACGCCCCAGCTGAGATAGTGGGTAGGTGTTTGGATGTAAGTCTGTGTGCAGGGAGACACCTAGGCTAGATGCGTGTTTGGGAGTTGTCAGTGTGTGGTTGGAGGAGAGGAGAGGACGGGGCAAGAGAGCGGAGGAGAGCAGAGAAGAGGTTCAAGGACTGAGCCCTGGGACACTCTAATCTTAAGAGGTTGGGGAGAAGGATTTTGTCCACTTCTTTGCTTATTTTGTTTTTTCTGTCTCCCACCCGAATATAGGCGCAGTGGAAGCAGTGACCCTTTTGGTCACTGTGTGGGTCACTAGCTACTCAATAAAAATCTGTAGGATGAATGAATGCAAAGCTTTATAGTACCCATGCCATCTCTGGTGGTGAAGGGGTTGTGGGCACGTTCATCTGCTTTGGTGCCACTGGTCCAGCCAAGTCAGTCCTGTGGTACCAGGTCGGTGGGTGGTGAGGGTGGTCAGGTGCCGCCTCCCCACTCCCCCCACTGCCACTGTACTGTGGAGCTGCTTCTTGGGGGCTGTAAGATGAGGAAGGGGATGCTGAGAGGAGCCAGGAGCCCTGTAGGATGACTGCAGAGGCCACAGCTCTGGAATGTGGCCGCTCATGTGTCCCCCATGGAGTGTCTCTGGGGATGGGGACTCCCCAGCTGCACAGAGAGTGCTCCTGCAGGAGCTCACCTTCCTGCTGCGATTCTCTGATTCTGTGTGTGTGTGCACGCGCGTGCGTGCGCGTGTCTGAGGTACAGGAAGTGATGTAATCCTGTTATCCCAGCCTTTTCCCACCCAGGAGTCTAAAATCCAGTTCCCTAAGTACATCAGCAAATATATTGGAGGAAATGCCAGAGGCCTTGGGTGTCTTTGCTAGCTCCCCTCAGAGCCCAGCTGAAATGAGTATGTCCGTGACAGATGAACTTGAGAAAGGCTTCACTCTGCGTCAGGCCAGCCAACCCCCAAATTCCACTCTCCTTTCCCAGGGCTAATTGCTGTGTCCCTCACCAGGCCTAGGTGTAGCCCACTCTTCTACATGTCCCCCTGCTGCTTCCTAGACTGAGTGGAATTTCTTGAGATCAGTGTTTTGCTTTCTTAGCCTTCTTGGTTCCTCCCCATTCTCTACAAAGCCTTCCTTTCTTGGCACGATTCCCCCCTGCAATCTCAGACAGAGAGCTCTGGGCCCAGATCCAACAGTATTGACCAGCTGACCCTGTGTCCAGCCAGCAGCCTTCTGTCTCTTGCGGGTCTGTCTGGAGCTGCTTCCTGCGGTCGCAGCCTACGTCTGTCTGCTCCTCACTCTCTCCTAGACATTATTGACAACATGCTTTCAGACTAGTCATTTAAAATGCAACAAGAGCCTGCAGGCTTAAGGATTTATACTATAGACACTCAAGAATAATAATCAATGGGGGAGGGTTGATGGGGAAGATACCCAAAAATCACCCACATGTCCATGACCTAGAGACAACCACTGTAAACACTTAGGTGTGTTTTCCACCAGTTTTTTCTGTGCGTATTTGTAAAGCACTTCTGTGACCATACCATTGATTCCACTCTTCACTCAGTCTGCATCAGGGTGGATGCGACAGGTGCACGAGGTAGAAAAGAAGCATCCTTCTGCGAGTCTTGTGCAAAGGAGTTTCAGCGCCTGGAGCCTGGGTGCAGTTATTCAAAGCCAGACCGATCGCAGACCAGATTCTGCTTACCCTGCTGCCCTGAGAAATCTGTCCTATTTTCTTTGGGTTGCAACAGCTCCAAGCCCTCCCAGCTCCGAGCTGACCTCTCCTGCACCCACTTGCCGGGATGGCAGGTGCTCCTCTGTTCCCCTGGTGTGTTCTGAGTGCAGCAGCGTCCTCTGCCCTGCCTGCCTTTAGCAGCAAGGACCCTCCTGGACCCCACATCCCGGGGAGCAGAGGCGGCTGACTACCCCCTTCTCTGTGTCAGGGATGCCCATGCTCATGTTTTTCCATTTGGGATTCAGAGCACTTTTCTGTTTGTCTCCTTCGAAGAAAGGGCCAGAGGCTGTTTACTCCCCATTAGCAGCGGAGAGCTAGCTTGCCCAAGTGAACGCTTCCCGTCTGTTCCCAGGAAGGCAGCTGCCAGTCCAAAAATGTCACGTGAGGGCCCAGGTAGGCAAGGGCTTTTCTTTCCGAAGAAGGATGTCCCTTCTCTAGCAGTGACCGAAGCACTTGGAGATGCGAGAAGGAAGACTGCTCCTGTCCTTTCTGCCCTGCCCTTGGACCCATGCCCATCCCAGCCTGGGATGTAACCTTACCCTGGAGAGAGCTGAGTGGGTCATGGCTGCTTCGGGTTTCTCCCTTTGCACCAGCTGACCCTGTTTGGAATGCCTCTGTCCCTTTGTCTTTCCAGGTCCTACCGTGCCACCCCCCTCCCCACCCCGCGCCCCACCTCACCCCATGCACATTCTGCTGGACTTCTCCCTGCACCTGGAAGCCTTCCCCTAACTCCTCCTGAGCCTTTGCTCTGATTCCATGAGCTCCATGCTTGGAGCCAGACATCCAGGGCCCCTGCTCTGGGCCTGTCCTTTAAAAGTCTTCTCCCCAGCCCTCCTGCCGTGATCCCTCCCACAGGACGCAGTAGCCCTTAGTCCTGGCATAACTGGCCATCCTTCCCCCCCCCCCCCATTCTGGAGGCAGCCTGAGGAGAGCCAGCCCTCAGAGGACAGGGCCTATTTGATTCTGGTGTTCCTTGCAGAATTTGGAAGATGACTGGGTGTGTTGTGGGGCCTCGGGAAACAAAAGATCTAAATAGGAGAGTGGCGACACAGGCCAGGACTCTTTCTAGGAGGAAGAGTAGGCAGCCTGCTGTCCCAGGAGGTGTGTGAGGTGTGGGAAGGGGAGTGACCGGGGGAGGCACATTCCTTTAGAAGACATTACAAACCCCGGGGAATAGCAGGCCTTAACCCCAGACAATGCTCTGGGAAAATTCCACTGCAAAACGCTGCGACTCAGAACTACAGAAACCCAAGGGCACCCTACTACCCTGTGGGGAGGAAGCATGGAGAGTGAGTGCCCTGGAGCCCGGCCCTGGACACGATGGCTTGGCCCAGGGGCTAAGGCTGTGGGATGAGGGTTGCAAGGCCAGGCCCACCCTCCAATGCTCTAGAATTCAGAGGTGTCCAACCTTTGGATGTCTCTGGGCTACCCTGGAAGAAGAGTTGTCTTGGGCTACACATTAAATACACAAACACTAACAAAAACAAAAACAAAAAAATCTTATAATGTTTTAAGTAAATTTACAGTTTTATGTTGGGCCACATTCATAGCCGTCCTGGGCCCGCAGGAGGCCCATGGGCTGCAGATTGGACGCCCCTGCAGATGCTATAGGTCCCATCTCTCTGTCTGGACATCATCAGTCACTGGAGTCTGGCCTGCGTGCAGGGAATGCGGAGAGTGGAAGACGGAACCCTTCTGAGCCCGGCCTGCTTATCTGGCTTTGACCCTGGTGATGCTGTGGGTCTGTATGTCTCAAGAAGCAGAGGATAAAATTGCTGGAATTTATAATGGCCGCGCTGTGCTGACAGGTCCTTGGGCTTTTTATTGGCTACTGCTTCCTTTTCCACTCTCTCTCTCTCTCTCTCTCTTTCTCTTAAACTAATGCCCAAGGCTAAATTCAACTTAATTAGGAGGATTATGTATCTTATAAATTTCATATTTAATATTCAAACAGAGGCTCTCCTCCTCAGCATGTTTATTAAAGACGTCCTAGGAGGAATGTTAATGAGTTATGACGTCATAAATACTTAGACTGAAGGAGCTGGCGGCAGTGGAGAGGGAAGAGGGGAGAGAGAAAAGCGGATGACTTTAAGAACCAAAAGGGAATGAAATGGATTGGGGCTGGTTGTGCAGGCGGCTGGGGCAGGAATATGATTTCAAGATCCCGGGCTGCGAGCTGCGTTCTCGTCTGAAGCCTAGGAGAGCTGGGGTCGCTGTGCGTGCTGGCTAAGTGAGGCTTGTTTTGCATTTGCCTGCGTGCTGTGCGTTCAGGATGCCAAAGCACCCATGTGAATGAGTGATGGGGGAAAACACCCTAGGGAAACGCTGTGCCCGTTCTATCTTCCTTTCTGGTTATCTGCAGGTAGCATGTGGTGTGGATTCAGCATCTGCCCAGCTGACCTTAATGCTGAACTTTATCCAGGTGCTGAATATTTTATAAGCGACATAACATGAGGAGGGAGAGCCACAGGGCAGAGAGAGGAAGAGGTGGAGCTAAGAAGCTCAGCTCCAGACCTTGGAAAGAACTTTTCTTGGTAATACTCCCCAGTGCCCTTATTTCTCCAGACCCTAATGATGCTCAGATTATCCTCTCTCCTGATGGATTTGCACTGAGAGAGACACAAAGAAACCAGGATGGGTGTCCCCTCCCATTCCCCTCCCATTCCCTAATTGTATTGCAGATAGCCCTGGCTTTGTGGCCCCTTTAAGGAATTAAAGGTAGCCTGGTCTAGTCAGGGTCGCAATTCCTATCTCCACCATCCGTCCATCCGGGCTCCTCCAGCCCCTCCATGCCTTCCGCTCGGGGCACGGCGCTGCAGTGCTGCTGGGTGTGGGGCCGCCTAAGCAGATGAGAAACAAGAATTCTCGAATCTGCCTGCTTTTCTCTGGTCCTGCCTGCCATGAGCCCAGTCCAGGCCGTGAACTTCTCTCCCCAGGACCAGGCTCAGGGCAGACAGAAGCAGAAAAACGTGGGGGCAGTCTCCTAACTAATCTCCCTGACTCCAGGACTGGCCCCTGCCATTCATTCTCCACCCAGAGCCAAGGGCTGTTTTGTAACTGGGAAATGGGTTATATAAGCCCCCGTTGGAAGCTTTTTTACTTAGCGGTGCAGTAAGAGTGCGGTCTAGGCTTGTCCGCGCCCTGGTTGGGGGGCAGCAGAAAAGATTTCTGAACAGACCAGCGCCTGACCGGGCCCATGGGCTCCTGCTGGGTTGAGTGAAGTCCAGTATCTCCTTCTTGCAGGCATTCCTGGTCTCTGTGGTGGGTTCGGTTAGAGTTGCCTTTACTTGGCTCTGATTCGGGGATGCATTTTCCACGGGGAAGGGAGGGGAACGCCGCAGTACACTCCCCTCGGGCCTGTAACTCCACATTTCTGACAATTATCTTGACTCCTCTCTTGTCTCCTGCCTACATAACTGGGTTGGGGAGGGCGCGTGACAGCGGTGGTGGGAGACCAGGTCTTCCCGAGAGTTCCTAGAATGTAAGAATGTGGTGAGGGCTTCACGACTGTGGTTTCAGGCGGGGGGTCTTAGCTGTAAGTACACAAGCCAAAGCAAGTGAACAGGTATCGTTCAGCAAACTCTTACATTCAGTTTTTGCAGTAGAAGTGATATGCTCACAGTCACACATGCAGAGCTCCCCCTCCCCTCTTCATCTGATTGATTGATGGATGGATTGATCCAGACACTGAATTCCCTGCCTTGTGTCCTGCAAGGGGCTTAATGTTAGGATTACAGGTGTGGATGAAGATGGTCCTCTTTGCCTCCTAGGAGCTTAGGTTTGGTGGGAGGAAGACCAGCTAATATATGTAATGCAGCCTCAGAGGGATAGGATGAAGCACGGGAGAGAATGCAGGGGCCCCCAGCTTAGTTGGGGGGTGGTTCTCAAGGGAGGCTTTCTGGAAGAAGTGGTACCTAAGCTGAGCCCTGAAGGCTGAATAAAGGTTAGCTGGGCAGAGCGGGTGAGCAGTCTGGGCAAAGGGAGCAGCATGTGCAGAGGTGCAGAGAAAGGCACATTCGGGGGATTACAGACGTTCAGGGTGACTAGGTCACAGAGAGCAGGGCAGGGTTTGGGGGGTCAGGGTTGATGGGTAGCAGAGACTAAAGCAGTGACCAGAGCCCGATCATGGTCTGGCCTCAGCAGGGGACTTTATCCTGAAGGCAACAGGCAGTTTCTAGAGAGTGTCCAGCAGGGGCTAGTATAACCCATTTCCAACTTACAAACAGCCCTTGGCTGTGGCTGGGGAGGGGTTGTAGGGGCCAGTCCTGGAGTCACGGAGGTCAGTTAGAAGATGCCCCCATGGTTTTCTGGTCCTGTCTGCCCTTTGCCCAGCGCAGGTAGAGAAGCTGGTGGCCTGGACTGGCCTTGTGCCACGCAGGACCAGAAAAAAAAAAAATAGATTCAAGAGAACTCTTGTGGGTGTTTATTTATTTATTTTTATTTTTTATTTTGCTTACACCAGTTTTTTTAAATTGTAGAAGTAAAAAAAGAACAAAAGCCTGACAGGGCCAGCACCCTGCCCACCTGGGCTCTCACCTCGGCTTTCTGCACTGAGGCTGCCCCAAGGATTGAGAGGCACAGACCCTGGCCCCTTAGCTCTAGGGTCAGGGCATATGTGATCGTGAAACGAGTTGCCGCGCCAACCCAGAGCAAGTTGGGGTTTGTCCTTGCAGATCTGAGGTGATAAAGGCAAAATGCTGTGATGAGCGAAGGGCTTTCGGCTCTGAGCCCACCCTAACCCCCAAGTTCAGGGGGTTGTTCCTGGGAGCCTAGCAACATCTCTCTGTAGGACAGGGCGGGGAGGCTAGGCAGCCCTGGAGGAGGCGGGGCTGAGGGCTGACCTGGCGGGAGCTGTTGGGAGGGGCTTGGTAACTATGGAGACCGCAAGTGTCCGACACCCTGGAGAATGGGCCTGGGCCCTACGAGAGCTGTGGGATACACATGGTGGTCTGTGATCTGAGGGACAAGCAGGGTGCTGAAGGTGCCGAGGGAGGGGCAGTGTGCAGATGGCAGATGACCGCTGCCACCAGAGACCAGGGGAGAGTTTCCTGGGCTGGGCCAGGGAATAGGGCACCTCAGCGCTGCCCACTGATACTGTCATCATACCACACTGGGCCCTGGGCTCTGTGAGGTCTCCTTGCATCATCTGCTGCCGCAGTGGTGAACTTCCAGGACAGAGTCCAGGGAACCGCTCCTCCTTCCCCCTCCCTCCACACCCCTGGCGTCTCCTTTATTCTTCCCTGTCTCCCTTATTCTTCACTCTATTCGTGACTGTCCTCTGCTGCTGGACAGCCAGTACTGGTGAGGTTCCCGGGCGCTGCTGGCGTTCTCCCCGTAGCTACTCTTCCCTGGTCCCCTGGTGGTCGTCAGCCCCCTTTGAGGGTGGCATCTTGCTGAGATGGCTTCCAAACAATGTTTCAAAGCCTGGGAAAAAGAAGCAGAAACTGTCTAGGATCCCCCAAAGTGCTCCAAATCTCTTCCCACCCCCTACCCTCAGGGAACTGCCTCCTTCCTCCTTTTCTTCCTATTGCTATGTGAAGAGTAAAAGAGGAGAGGAACTAGCTGAATATCTAACACTACTCACACTACTTATTCATCACCTTCGTTGTGCTTGCAATGGCCAGGAGCAGGGCCAGACACTCGAAATTACTTCCTTTTCCAGTAGCTCATTCCACCACCCAGAGAGAGGGATCGTTATCCCCACTGGACAAGTGGAGAGGTTGGCACCTGGAGCATTAAGTGGACTCGTCCAAGAGCCCACAGTGAGTCAGTGACAGCACCAGCTAAGTCCCATGGCCTGGACTTCCTCTTTATCTTGACTGGTCAGCAGCATCTGGCACCGCAGACCACTCCCTCCTCTTGGAAACACTTAACTCTCCTTCCAGACACCTTCTTTGCTGGATGAATCTTTCAGACTCTTTTGTTGGTTCTGCCTCATCTTCCCGACATCCGCCCATGCTGCTTCTCTTCTGCCTGCGAGCATGCCCTTGGTGACCTCAGTGAGCCTCTGTTAACTGTGTGGGGGTTTTATCATGTGCTTCATGGAGCAGGTTAGCAGCTTTCATCAAGTTTCGTGGTTACTTCCGCAGACCTGAGAGCCTAAGAAGTCCCATGGCAGGACCTGTGTGGGCCGTGGCATAAAATAGGTCCTTGATCTCTTTCTGAGTCCTACCTTTGTCTAAGCCTCTGGGCCCCGGAAGGCTCATTGTACACCAAAAACAGAGGTGGTGCTGTGAGACTAAGAGCATGGGCTCTTGAGCCAGACTACTGGGTTCAAATCCTGGCTCCCCCATCTACGAGCTGTGAGACGTTGGACAAGTTATCTAATCTTCTTACGCCTGTTTCCTAGCTGTAAAATGGGAGTAATAATAATATACATTAAATGAATTTATATGTATATGACATAAAAAATTGGGGCCAGAAGACCTGGGGAAGCACAAAAGAATGTGTTGGGGGACCCTGCAGTCTTCTGGTGTTGGCTGCAGGGTGAGGGTGGGAAAAACTCAGTTAGCAGGGTCGCATCTGTATGCGAAGCCCATCCCTGCAGCCTCGTGTCGCCTGGTGATGGAGGAGTCCCGTCTGGGAGGGGCCTGTGGAGACCGGTGCTGCATCTCACACATGACCGGGGCCTCCCGTGGGCATTGGTGGTTTCAGGACGGAGCAGCTCACAGAGTGACTCAATCTTTGGCTGATATGGTATTTGAGTTACAAACAGGGATAAGGCTGAGGACAGACGGGAGCTGCAGACAAACCCTGCAGGTGGCAGGGAGCTTGGGCAGAGGCAAAGATGGGCCACTCATAGGTGTGTTGATCTGGCACCAGACTCACTCAGGGCCCAGAGCTTGGTTTTGAGATGAACCCACATCTCACACTCACCAACAGCGCTTTGTAATAATTTGAAGCTTCCTTGGGGCAATGACTAACATGACTTTCAATGGATTGTGCCAAAGCTGTTGGTTTTTATCTGGAAGAAGATGGTATAGGCAGGCAGGAAGGCGGGACCTGCCCTGTGGGTGATGGGGTCTCAGGTTTCCATCATTTTCTTAGGAAGGGGGCAGGGCCGGTGTCGCTCTGGCTGCTCTGCTGCATTGTGATAAAGGGATTGGAAGTGGGCACCTGAGTGCAGAGAAGGGTGGAACGTACCGTGGGTCTCAGCATCAGTCTTGCAGTGGTGAGGGGGAGGGGGAGGAAGGTGAATTGTTGGTCTCTACACTGCACAGGCCAGTAAAAATCAAAATCAAGCCCACCACTTGGGATTAACACAAGGGACCTGACTTCTTTTGTCAAGTAAGAATGTTAAAAAAGAAAAGGAAAAGAAACACCACCTTAAAACAACAACAATCAAGTCACTATTCCTATTATTACTGATTCATAAAAAAGAATATTTTAACATGAAAAGAAACTATTCCCAGGAGGGGAATAATCTCAGGATAGAGGATTGTTCTTTCTAAGAGAGAGTAGTTGGCACCCACCCCCCACACACACATTCTTGCATTATTCTTAAAAAATTTATCCTTGTATTTTTATTTTTGATACAGTCGGAAGGAAGTTTTCCCACAGGCAGGCCTGGACTGTAAGATCAGCTTCGGGGACCCGGGGCTCGGGCTCTCTGAGCTGTGGGGTATGGAGAGGATGGGGCAGGCTTCAATGGGAAGGCGCCCCTTGGGCTGCAAGAATGTTTGCCTGAGTCCCGGGGGCCGGCACTGGGGAGTCTCCTGGAAGCAGGCCAGGTTGATGTTTATAATGGGATGCATTTAGACTCAGAAAAGGGGAACTGGAGGATGGGGAGAATAATAATGGACCTTCTGAAGTTCAAATACACTGCTCCCTGGTTGGACCTACTTCCATTCCTCCTCTTCCTCCATATACCCCTCTGCTGTTTGCTGTTCCAATGGTCATTGTCATCTCCCTGAGGTGGACCAAGGGTTCCGTTCTTGGAAGGAAGCTCTATCCAAGCCAAAGGCTGCGCCGCAGCTTCCGCAAGCCCAAGTGGAGCCCAGGGGTGCCCTGTCTCTGAGTTTGTCTTTGGCTGGTGGATCTGTCCCCTGGCCCCAGGTGACAGGCTGTTAACAGCCTCCTTAGGAAGACAAGTTTTTGGCTGTATCACCTTCAGAGACTCTTCCCATCAGTGCAGCTGTTTTACTTGTTCTAAGCTGCTGACTTGCATTGTCTCTATCCGCTCTTACCATGAGTTCTAACCATCTCTCAAGTGGGAAAATGCCTGGCAAAACATCAATTTCCTCTGAATGGAGACTCAGAGTTGCCCATGAAATGGAAGCTTGTTCTCTGAAAGAACTTTAATAGTAGCTCAGTACAAAGGTGGCAGCTGAGCCACTTGGACTTTTGGTGGCACCAGGGACAAAAGGCCTCGGTGTTGGCATGTACCGTGTTGTGTGCCAGGGCACACAAATGGCTGTGCCCAAGCATTTGCACACTCACATTCACACAGCACCCACGGGTCAGGGCTGGGAGGACAGGCCCTGGGGGAGAAAGCAAAAGGAGTTTTAAGGGATGGCTGCTTTCCTCGTCACCTGCCACTGACACGGGCTCTGGGTTACAGTGAGGAGGGCTGAGTCTGGCCCCAGCTCTGCCTCTAAGTCGCTGTGGGACCGTGGGGAAGTCACTTCACTTCTCTGAGCTGCATCTACAGGACGGATACGAAGACCTCTAGAGACCCTGTATCAGTCAGCATTTAAGGCAGGAAACAGAAACCACTCTGGGCATTTCAAGCAGAAAGAGGCTTTATGCAGAGAACTGAGACCTTACAGAGTCACTGGAAGAGCCCAAAGGATGAAGGCAAGGCCATGGGGTCAGGAAACTGCTACGTCTTGGTTTCCTCCATTGTCACCATCACAGCCACCCATACCTGTGAGGCTGGTGATGTGACTGTGGACCCTGGAGTCCGGCCACCAGCAATACTTGTGTCTGCCTGGCCCTGCTTGTCTGAACACATCCCCTGCAGAGACTTGGTGTCCTCCAGGTGCCACTCTCCACATCTGGCAGAGGTGCATCTGATTGGCAGAGCTGGAGCTGAGCCACAAGACGGTCTGGGAAGTGTCCTGTTTAGCTCTGCAGCTCTGGAGATAGAGGGTGAAATGGAAATAGAGAATCAGTCTGAGGATCTGGCACGGTCTTTCGCACCAAAGTTCTGTGATTCTGCTGGGCAGGTCAGCCCTGGGGAGCTTTAGCAGAACACCAAGAGTTCAGAGTTGTTGGCCTGGCCACACTTCATTCAGGCTCCTGGGGGGCTCAGAGCCCCAAAGAGGCAAAGTGTCCTCAATGCTGGGCGCAGGGGGCTTGGATGTGCCTGGAGATCTACTTCTAACATCCACTCTCTGTGGTGGTGGAGGGTCCTGGGAATCTGTCCATTGCCTTCTCTTCCCCTGGTCCCTCCCTGCCTGCAGAGTTGAAAATTAGGATTCGGAGACAGAAGTTTTCAGGAGGAAGATCAGGAGGAAATCAAGAGTTCTGTGGAGTCCCATGGCCAAAGCCTGCTCCCAATTCTTTAAGCAGAGAGGGCCTCTCCTCAGCTGCAAGGGACCTGGAGCCAGAGTCTGGATTCAGGGGGGTTTTGACCTAGAGCAGGGACAGATGGGACCAGCTCCCATTCCCTTCTCTCCCATGCTTTCCTGACAGGGCACCTTGGGGTGATGCGGCCAGGGGAAGATGGGAGGCTGGCTGCTGGTGGTGGACTGTGAGGAGCAGGAATAGAAAGAATAGAACTTTGCACATTGTTCAATAAGAAACTCCCTCCATGTCCTCACTGATCCTCTAAATGGGCTCTAATTGTGACTGTCCCCATTCCTACCAGCAGAGCAGCAGGGAGGGAAGAGGCCCCAGGGGGAGGAGCTGTAGTTCCCTCAAAAGCTGGGCCCTGGACTGAGCACTGGCTATGGTGGCAGCGAGTGGGGGGAGCAGGACAGGGTAGCAGGGGTGATTCTGATAGAGACCCAGGGACACATGGAGGAGTCTAATCTCTCATCCCTGGTCATCCTTAGGACCTTGTCCCATAGGCACTGTCTGAGAAAGGCCTGGAAAACAGGCTTGATTTTTTGAAAGGCAGCTTCATTCAGAAGTAAGTGGGCAGTTCAAATTTTGAGGACCTGGGTGGTACCACATCCAGCTGTGAGCCTGGCCCTGGTCCCCTTGGAGCAGTGATGAGACTCACAGGGAACAAAGCTGGTTATCAAGATGTGACATTCCACATGAGAAGGCATCCAGAGACCATCAGCTTTTTCTTTTCTTTTTTTAAAAAATCCTTACCCAAGGATAGGTTTTTATTGACTTTAGAGAGAGAGGGAGGAAGAGAGAGAAAAGGAAACATTGATGTGGGAGAGAAATATCAATCTGTTGCCTCCCATATGCATCCCAACCAGGGATTGAACCTGCAACTTAGGTATGTGCCCTGACCAGGAATGGAACCTGCAAGCTTCTGGTGTACAGGGTGATGCTCCAACTAACTGAACCACCCAGCCAGGGCCAACCCCCTTTTCTGATGAGGAAATTTATGGGCTCAAAGAAGAGCCCACAGATCTTTCTGGATAAAAGTTTCTTTTGGCTCCATCACTTCACTTCCCTGGGCCAGCAATTTCTATACCTGTCAGGGAAGGTCATGGCCATGCTGGCTGTCTTGGCTTGATGGTCTGTGATTCCAGGTCTCCCGATCACCTGTCCCCTCCCCTTTCCAATAGGATGTGGTTTTCTGCTCCTCCTGGCCTCAGGGTCAAACTGAGTTGCCTCCACACTCTTCCTGGGCAGGAAGAGAGGGGGTCTCTCTGTGTGCAAAAGACCCCTTTGGCCCTTGGGCAAGAGCCAGGATGCCTGCTGAATGCAATCTCCGATGTTATTATTCAGCAGGAAGAACGACCAGGAAGAAAAGCAAAGGGAGAAGATATTGTTTGGGTACAATCTGTGTTTGCAATTTTCCACATCGGTTCTTTTTATGAACGCTCCAAAAACAAGACAACAGCGGTGGCTGATTCAATATGCGCTATGCAGGAAAACAATAAGAAAAAAATAAGGGTTTTTAATAAGCACTTGGAAAGGCTGTAATTAAGTCTCCGGCTCTGTTTGGAAAACAAGAATCTCATTTAGCACTTTTGCCCCAGCACTCCCTAACATCTGCACCCGTGTTTTCTGCTGGGCAATTACTACATCCTCCACGGCTTGATTAACAAATACAGGTGCAGGGACGTGCTTGGGAGAGGATCCCAGGTTGGGAGGAAGGCTGGCTGTGGGAGAAGACTTGGTGCTTAAACCAACAGGTGTTGGGGACCTGGGGGAGGAAGATGTCGGCTCTGCAGAGTCGCGGGGGAGGGGGGAGTAAAGGCAAGGAGTCACCCACCTGCATCTCCTGCCTGCTTTTCTTAAGTGTTTGATTTCACCAAGGATCCCAAAGTTTATGTAAACCCTGTGGGACCCTCTGGTCCAGCACTTTAAGACATTCAAAAAGGTGGCCAGAGGAAGAAGAGGCATTTCAGGAAGAGAATGGGAGTCCCGAGTCAGCTGGGACTGTGTGTCCACAGGCATATTTCTTTTAGGAAATTTCCCCAGTGGTATAGCAAGGCCTTGTCCCCTGTATCGCTGTGTTTCAAAACCACAGCCTTGACCGCAGGCCTCCAAAAGTCCTGTGGAAACGCACACCTCCCACCATAGTCCTATTTGTTCTGCATAGTCACTAGGGCACCTGCGACACACTGCCTGCATGCTCTCACCTGAGCCCTTCGACATTCCTGGGGCATCAATGCCATTGTTACTGTCTTTGATTTTTGGACAGGGCAGCTGAGGCACAGAGGGTAAATAAGGGGTGCAAGAATACATAGCAGGTGGGAATGGAGCCAGCTCCTGGGCCTCGGTCGTTAGGTTCCAGAGCTCACTGTTAACTCCTGCCTGTCTTGGGCCACTGCTTGTTTAGCAGAGACACTTTCATGTTCTCCTTCCTTCACCTTGCTGTGGGTGCCTGCTTCTCAGGCATTTTAGCAGAGTACCTGGTAGGAGAGTGGAGGGAGCATCTTAGCTAGATTTAGGTCAGGGGAGGGGCTGGGAAACCTTTCCTGGAGCCCAAAGTCCCAGGGATGTGATGTTAGGGAAAGGTGTGCAACAGCCTCCTGAGCCAAAGAGGTGCTGGGTTTACATCCACAGGAGGGGCACCAATGGGGAGCAGGGTCTGCAATCTTGGGCAAAGGTGCCAACCTTTAAAGCCTTTGCTAGAAGGCTTTTCCAAATCTAACACATTCTCCAAATGTTATGTACTGTGAGGACACGTGCTATTGGTTGGGTGCTTTGTCTGGAAGTACAGCTCAGGTTGGCAGTGTCCAGAGGGTTCAGAGAATCTGCTTACTTCAGGGCCTTGTGTTTATTTACTGACTGTCTCTGTTTCCAGCTTTCTGAAGCCGAGCCTGGGTCCTTTGGGAAACTTGGCCTTTTCTTTCCATCAACTATATGACCTTCAGGAAAGGATTCTCCCTCCCCGAGTCTCAAGGACAGAAGGATTTCCTTGCTAGAGACTGAGCCCAACTCTGTGGTGCCACCTTATGGCTTTGAGATTCCCCACTCTTAATGAGGCTGCATCTCAGCTCTGTCTAGAAGCTGGCTCTGGCCCCTCCTTCCCAGCTCTTCCCAACAGTGCTGAGGGTACAGCTCCTCATGCCAGCTGGAAGCTGCCCTGTTGGTATGTGTGCTCATGGCAACTCCTGTGCCCAGCGCCAGGCTCTTGGAGGAGAGCTGAGATTCTAGAGCAGCCAGCCCCCTCCCCATCACTTGGCACAGCTTTTCTCCCTTCCTGAAATGAAGAGAAGGAAAAGCTCCCGATGCTCTGCTCACTGCTCCTGCTGAAGCTGCTGAAGCTGGTGTTGCCTATTGCTGCTATGGCTGTTGGGGCAGCAGCTGTTGAGGTTTTGCCTGTATCAACTCAACAGAGAGTTGGAGGTGGAGAGGGGGGAGAATGGGGGTGGGGAGAGAGAGAGAGAGAGAGAGAGAGAGAGAGAGAGAGAGAGAGAGAGAGAGAGAGAGAGAGAGAGAGAGAGAAAGTGAGAAAGTGAGCATCACCAAACAGGGAAATCAATTTATATTCCTGGGTCCAATTGACTTAACATATCTCCTATCATCAAGAAGCCAATGAAAATGGTGAACATCCAGATAAAAATGAGAGCAGATCATCTCTTTAATGCCAGGACATGCTGTTTAGTGTAAACTTGAGGAGAGGAAGCAGTTAATCATTACCTTTAAATACTAGTTCAAAACTTTAGAAAGCACCTGGATATGTCATCAATTAACACAACCTTGCATGCATATCATACTTTTTAAGGAGTTCTGATGGTGGAGAAGGCATGATTTCATTTATCTTTACTGCCAAGCCCCTCCCCCCGAATTTCCAGATTCAAATGCAGAGGCCAGGGAGATAACAACATATTAATGACTAAATCAGGTCTGCAGTCCCAAGTTCTCTTAGTCACCAATGGCAGAGGATGGGAAGGAGTTTGTAGTTGTTTTCAAATGCAATCAGCTTCTTAGAGAGGGGAGTAAGCTGTGTATGTGCGTAGTGGAGGGATGGGGTGTTTTTCTTTCTCTTCATCTACTGGTTAATCAGTAAATATGTTAATATAACACAGGCAATCTTAACGAACAACCAGATACTTGGCTTTGAGTAGAGCACAGAAAAGAAGCACCAGAAAGGAGAGAAAAAGCCAGGGGCCCCATGGCTGGATACAGAGAAGAAATTTTCCTTGCTGCCCCTTCCAGGTTTCTCTCCCTTCTGCTGCCTCAGGCGCTGGCCGTGGTGCTGAATGCTGATGCGCTGAATGCTGGGAGAGGTCGGCTGTGGCTGGCGATTTTAGCTGGTGCAGCAGTCAGCGTTGGGGGTGTTTGTGTGTCTGATGCAGGATATTGATGTGGACAGATGGTGAGAGCTGAAATAAAGAAGGCGTGGCAGGAGTGAGGGTTGACTAGCCCATTTCTTATTCTAAGATTGGTCCGTGGTGAACTAAACATAATGGCCTTACTGATCCAACCCTGGGGTGATGCTTGCTAGGTAGCTGTGCCAGATGACAGCTGTGAGCACCCAGCGGCCGCCTGCTGCCCAGGAGCAATTACTGTTCACATCAGCAAGGCTGCCTTTTCTGTGACCCTAGACCATGTGATCACAAACCACCTTTGTGCTTTGATTGTTTTGTTTCCCCACTCAGGAATGTTTAAAATCTGACTTAAATCACCACTGACTTCCTGAAACCACATTAACCATTTCTCCTTTGAAGTACAATTATGTGTGTAGATCATTTCACATAATCTAACAGCCGCCTAGTCTTATTCTATTGTCTAGTCAACATTTTCTTGAGGTCACAGAAGCTACTCTTTGTTTTGTACTTTCTACTACACAGCTCTGGGTACATGACAGGTTCACAAAAATGTCAGATCCTCCTGGGTCTTGGTGCTTTTCAAAACTCCTTGTACCTTCTCTGGACCCCTTTTGCACAAGAGTCATGCCAGGCTTTGTGTGACCAGAATCTCATCTATTAAAGTAGTTGATTTTTAAAGAAGTCAAATAGCCATGTAGGCATTGGGCATCATAGAGGAGGGGTGGAGAAATGTGACTGAATAATGAAAAGTCAAGGGTGAGTGAAATAAAATAGATAGTATTTATGCTTTTTAGCAGGAGGAGTAGCTTTGTGGGTTAATTACAAAAACTATGGATTGCTTTGGCTTGTATCAAACTGCTGCCCCTGATGGCAGCCCACCAGGCTATCGGTCTTCGATGGATGCATATATCAAACACTTGAGATATTGGCATTTGGCCATATCTTTTTAAAAGTAGATATTACCTCATCGTTCCGGTTCTTTGGCCTGGATATTTGAGTAAGCACTATCCCGCCTTGGAGGAATACAGATTTATGCTCTCCTTGAGTCAGAGAGAAAGGAAAAAAATGGAAGAAGGGCCCTCGTTTAGCATGACCCCTCCCCTACCACCTCTGTCCCACATGGTGAGCCAATATCTGTCCCCACCATCTTTCTCAGGGACTTGGCAGCTGCTTTTGTAACTTGGATAGCAGTGACATCCTAAGTAACAGAACTTTTTCTCAGCTCTGGGAAAAACTTGCAGATGTTTGATGACTGTGGGGATATCGCAGAAAAAGCATTAAACTTTCCAACATGGTTGGGCCAAATATTAATCATCTGTCAGCCAGAAATCTCTGCAAGCAGGAAGGAGAAATGAGTTGGGGGGTGGAAGGCTATGAGATAGCATTTCAGGAGCTTGGTAGAATGGGGATGGAAGGAGGGGGAGGAAGAAGGAATGATGAGAAGATAGTTGAATGGAAAGAAAAGCAGATAAGTTGGGAGGAACATGAAAGAAATGAAAGAAGGTATATGGGGAAAATAAAGGGGCTGGAGAGAGAATGCAAGATGGATGTGAAACTTCTTCAAATAAACAGACTAAGGTTCTGGACAAGGACAATATCACTACAGGTAGATGTACAGAGGTATGGGGGAGAAGATGGCAGAAAGAGGAAGAAGAAGAGCAAGAATGGACATGGAGACAGACTGAGAACAGACAGGCAGAGGCAGACACACACAGACAAAAAGGAAATGAATATTTCAGGGCCATAGGCCAGAGACTTCAGATATTGTGACATCAACAGAAGGCAGAGACTGCAAGACAAAAGGCAACTTAAGCCATTTTCTGGTCTGTTAAGTCACCCACGGCAGCACAATATGCTGGGAACTGATGTCTGTCTGTGATCATTGTTTACTTAGAAAGCCGGCTGACATGAGATGAAATTAACACAATAGGATGGAAAATTGCTAATAAAACAAAAATCCCTGCAGTTAGATTTTCATAGCCTAATTATTCAGCACGTTATTCACTAATGGCACGAGACATTACCATGCTAATGTGCAGGCTGCATATGTCAGAAGAGGAAGGATTGGAGGGACTTCTGCTCTCTGCGAGTGGAGAAATTCCCTGTGCCCAGATGGAAGACGGTTGAGATGAGTCGGGCACTGGTGCCCAGGGAAGGCAGGCAACCTCTGCTGGTCAAGACCCCGGCAGGAGCTAGAGCCCTAGGGCTTGTTCCTCTGCACTAATCGAAGTGCCACAGGCCCTTCCCATCCAAGCTGCACCTCCACTATGTGCCCCTCTCCTTTGAGGATCACGTTACTGAGAGTGATTAGGATTTCAGCACACATGACAAGAAGCAAAAGCTGTCGCTAAATAAACTCCATAACTGTGGAGACCTGACTTTGCTTGGTTTTACTTGGCATCCTCTGAGGGCTATCAGATTCAAATTTATGTTTGTTTGCTGCTTTTATTTGTAAATCTGTTCTGTCCTGTTAAATGGTATTCTAGTTGTTCTTGACAAAATAAAAATACCCTGGATCAGCGATCATGTCTTTTACTTTCTTAGAAACTCCTTGTTCTGTCTATCCATGGATCTGTAGATCCAGGCATCCATTCAACTCTGGTTGAATGACTATTCCTGGACCACATGATGGAAAGCAAGGAAAGGTTCAGACCAACATTTTCTTTAAGGTACTCACAGGCTCTAGTGAGGAATGGGGTGGGTATGAATATCACAAAGGTGTTCAACCAACGAGTGGCTGAAGAGTGTCCACAGTAAGTGTCTCCTTCATAGAGGATGGGAACAGGTGGCAGCTCTGCAGGAGCAATGCTATCGTCTTCAGCCTGAGACGTTCTGGAGCCATAATCCATTTTCAGGATGCGCAGTTCGGGGACTACAGGCTGCCTGAGGGGGTGTGTATGTGTGTTTGCACGAGCCTGTCTCCCTATTGTGATAGGCTGTATAGCATGGGTCTCTTCTCTTTCTCCTCTCCTACAGAAACAAATTCCTTTTCTAACAAGAAGCCTATTCCATGTTAAACCAATGAGATCAAAATACAGTGGTCATGGCCATTGGTTCAAAGATGGCCATGTGAGCTAGCCTGGATCAGTCAGCTTCCTCTGGGTACTTTTGTTGGAACCACTGGCAGAAGTATCCTCTGTCCCTCTGTCTCTCTCTTTTCCTGCAGGAACTACTTGTCTGGCATAAATTGACCTTATACTATGTTTACAGGTACAGGTGGCCAATATTGTGGCATATGGGGAAAGTTACCTGAGAATGAGATCAACACAGAAAAGGAAAATCGAGAGAGAGAGAGATGAGGGAGGGAGAGAGAGAGAACACTAACGACATTGTTTGAATCAACCTCTGAATCTAGACATTTCTGAAGTGAGACCTGCCCTTTGGACTTCCTGGTTATACAGACCAGCTCAATGTGTTTGTGTTAAACCGACTGGAGTTAAATTTTTGTCATACACCCTTCAAGTAGTCCTTAGTGATACCTTTTCTTCCACTTTTTGCAGCTTTAGAATGCTCAAGGCATTCCTGGCCACCATGAACAGAACAAAACTTTGTAATTCTTTACAACTCAGGTGTCCTTTTGTACCCTGCCATCTGCTTTGGTGGTGGCGGGTGAAGAGACGGGTCGAACAGCTTGCTGAGCAATGCTCAGTGGAGTGAAATCTGGGGCCAGGATCCTCGATCTTTTTACCTCTAAAGTCCTTTTGAGTCACACTTCTCTCTGCCTTTCTTTTGTCTCTCGTTAGACTTCCCTCTTGTAAATTGGTACTGAGGGTATGAGGCCAATGCAGATCTTCCTTAAAAAGCTAGGTTTTTCTGCAGGGATTTCAGAGTGAAGAAGCAATTAAGCAGGTGGAGCTTGCTTGAGGTAGAGCGATGCCACTGGAAGGGATGTGTGGGTGCACAGGGATGCTGTCTCAGAGCAGCCAGTGTTTCCTGACCCCCTGGCCCCAAGGTTTGCTGCACACACGTGTCTCTGTGGGGATGTTGGGCCATGGGCAATGAACGAGGAAGCAGAGAGTAGTAGGCATTAGGGCTGGTGATTGGTATTTTGATTCTTCTTTTCTGGGCACATAGTACGAGTTCCTTACTCACTCCTTGAAGGTAGGTGTGGCTAAGTGACTTGCTCACAGTGAAATGTGAGGATGTGTTCTGGGGAAAAGCTTTAAGAAGCATTGCATGATTTTCTACATTATTTCTGCCATGGTGCCTGGTGATATTCAAGGTAGCAAGGCTCCTTCGAACAGGCTGTCCACAGGCAGGAAAAGGCAGCCACCCTGACGTGGACATGAGTCCGAGTGACAAAGAAACCATTGTTTTAAGACAGTGAGGCATTTTAAAAAAATCAACTGTATTTTTTAGCAGTTTTAGATTTAGAGAACTGAGAAGATAGTTGAGAGAGTTCCATATAACTTCCTCCCTCCCAATTTCCTCTTTCATCAACATCATGCATTAATGTGGTATATTTGTTACAATTAATGAACCAATATTGATGTATTATTATTAAGTCAAGTCCACATTAAGACTGTCTCTTTGCCTTGTACAGTTGTATAGGTTTTGACAAGTGCATGTCATGCATCCATCATTATACCATTATACAGAATAGTTTTATTGCCCTAAAAATCCTGTGCTTGAACTATTTATTCTTGCCCCCTTGCCCTAAACCTGTGGCAATCAATGGTATTTTTAATGTCTCTGTGGTTTTTCCTTTTGCAGAATGTCATACTGTTAGAATCATACAGCATGAAACCTTTCAAACTAGCTTTTTTCACTTAGCAATGTGCATTTAATTGTCCTCCATGTCTTTTCATGACTTTATAGGTCATGTAGTTTTATTGCTGATTAATATTCCATTATATGGAATGCAGTTTGCTTATTGACTCACCTATCAAAGGACATTTTGATGCTTCCAATTTTTGGCAATTGTAAATAAAGCAGCCATAAACATTCTTGCACAGGTTTTATGTGGATAGAAGTTTTCAGTTCAATTTGGTAAATACCTAGGAGTGCAACTGCTGGATTGTAGAGTAAAACTGGGTTTAGCTTTGTAAGAAACTGCTGAACTGTCACCCAGAGGGGCTGTACCATTTTGCATTCCCACCAGCAATGACCGAGAGTTCCTGCTGTCTGCATCCTCTCCAGCGTTCGGTGCTGTCAGGTTCCCTTCAGAGTCCAGCCATTGTAATGGGTGTGTGGTGGTATGTCATTGCTGTTTTAACTTTCAGTGCCCTAACAGCATGTGGTGTTGAGCATCTGTTCATATGCTTGTTTGTCATCTGCCTATCTTCTCTGTTGAAATGTCTGTTTAGACCTTTTGACCATTTTCTAATTGGGTTGTTTACTTATGGTTGAATTTTAAGAGCTTTTTTTCTATCTGGGATACAAGGACTTTGTCAGATGATGTTTTGCAAGTATATTCTCCCGAACTGTGGCTTGTCCTTTTATTTCTAACTGTCTTGCATATCATAGTTTTTAATTTCAATAAAGTCTAACTTGTCCATTTTTTTCTTTTATGTATTGCACTTTTGTGGTTGTATCTGAAAATTCATCTTCAAACCCAAGGTCATCTAGATTTTCTTCAATATTATCTTCTAGAAGTTTACGGTTTTTCCTTTTACATTTAGGTCTATGACCCTAAATTATTTTTGAATTAATTTTTGTGAAATGTAGGTCTATATCTAGATTAGATTTTTACATAAGGATGTCCAATTGTTCCAGTACCATTTGTTGAAAAGACTGTTATTTCTTTTTTGAATTTTCTTTGCTCCTTTGTCAAAGACCAGTGGCCTGTGTCTGTGTGGGTCTATTTCTGGACCCTGCTATATTCCATTGATTATGCGTCTGTTTTTCCTCCAGGACAACACTGCCCTGATTGCTTCGCCTCTGGAGTACTACCTTTGGACTTTGCTCTTCTTCAGCGTTGTGTTGGTTATTCTGTGTCTTTGGCTTTTCTGTATGAACTTGAGAATCATTTGGTTGATACCCACAAATAACTGGCTAGGATTTTAAGATTATATCAAATGTATGATCAGATTGGGAAAAACTGGCATCTTAACAATAACAAATCTTTCTATCCACAAACGTGGAATGTTTCTCCATTTATTTAGATGTTGGATTTATTTCATCAGAATTTTATAATTTTCTGCATAGGTTCTATATTTATTTTGTTAGATTTATACCTAAGTATTTTATTTTTTTGGTGCTTATGTAAATGATAATGTGTTTTTAATTTCAAATTCCAAAGGTTTGTCGTGGGTATAAAGGAAGACCATTAAGTTTTGTATATTAACCTGTTATCCTGAAAATTTCCTATGGTTGCTTATTAGTTCCAGAGATATTTTTTGTCAATTCTTTGGGATTTTCTACATAAACAATCATGTCATCTGCAAACACAAACAGCTTTATTACTTCTTTCTCTTTCTATAAATTTGATGTCCTTTTCTTGTCTTCTTTAGTTAGCTAGGACTTCCAGTATGATTCTGAATAGAGTGTGAGAGGACATACCCACTCCTTGTCTCAGATCTTAGGAGGAAAACATCTAGTTCTCCCTTTAAGTGTAATATTAACTGTAGGGGTTTGTAGATGTTCTTTATCATGCAAAGGACATTGTCTTCTATTCTTAGTTTGCTGAGGGCTTCTGTTCTGAATCAGCGTTGGATTTTGTCAAATGCTTTTATTTTCAATCCATTGATATGATCATACAATTTTTCTTCTTCAGCCTGTTGATATTTACATTAATTGATTATATTAACTGATTTTTGAATGTTGAACCAGCCTTGCATATCTGGAATACATCCCACTTGATCTTGGGTACAGTTCATTTTATACATTGTTGGATTTGGTTTTCTAATACTTTGTTGAGCCTTTTTACATTTATGTTCATGAGTAATATTTGTCATCTCCCTTGCTTGTAAAGCTTTTATTCGGTGTTGGTGCTATGGCAGTGCTGACCTCATAGAACAAGTTTTATCTTCTGGAACAGATAACAGAGAATCGGTATCATTTCTTCCTTAAACATTTGATAGAATTCACCAGCAAAACCCTCTGGACCTGGTTCTTTCTTTTTTGGAAGGTTATTAATTATTGATTTAATTTATTTTATACACATTACAGGTATATATATGTTAACTATTCCTTGTGTGAGTGCTAGTAGTTTATATTTTTGAATGAATTAGTCCATTTCAAATAAGTTATCAAATTTGTGGGCATAGAGTTGTTTATAATATTCCTTTATTATGCTTTTAATGTCCATGGGATGACTAGTGATAACCCTTCTTTTGTTTCTGATTATTAGTAATTGGTGTCTTCTTTCTCTTTTTCTTGGTTAGCCTGCCTAGAGCCTTATCAGTTTTACTGATTTTTTGAAAGAATCAGCTTTGGTTCTGTTGACTTTCTTTATTGATTTCTTTTTAAGTTAATTGATTTCTGCTCTAATTTTATTATTTCTTTTATTCTCCATCTTTAGGTTTATGTTATTTCTTTAATTTCCTAAGGTGAAAGTTAAGTGATTGATTTCAGGTATCCTTCTTTTTAAATACATTCATTGTTATAAATTTCCTTCCAAATTTTGCTTTTGGTACATAGCACAAATTTAAGTGTTTATATATATAATATTTATATATATTTATTTATTTTAGAGAAAGGGGAAGGGAGGGAGAAAGAGAGGGAAAGAAACATTGATGTTAGTATATTTTTATTCAGTTCAAAATTCTTTTGAATTTCTCTTGGGAAAAGCTAGCCAACCTGATGCACAAGAAGTGTGATTAAGATAGAAATTGTTGTCATTTTAAGTCACTAAGTGTTTTTTTCCTGACTGTAGAAAAACTAGCTTATCATATAGGTAAATTGGAACAAAGGATTTTTTAAGTGTAGTGGTCATAGTCCTTAGTTTTGGCAACAGAAATAAAATCTGGTTAATTTAAGAAGAAAGGGAATTTATGAAAAGGAACAATGGGTACTTCAAAATAACCAGTACTAGGCACTGATTTGTCATTCAATATTTAGAGCAAATAAAGGGTCTGAATTTGTCCAAATTAAATACCTTGGCCTCTCAGTACCTACCAGGCTCCCCCACTGGAATGTAAGCTAGAGATTTTTGTTTTCTTTGTTCAGTGATATGGCCCTGGCAACTAGAACAAGGCCTAGGAGGGTGAATGAGTGAATGAGCAATTGAATGAATATATTCATTCTGTCATCTGAGGCCAGAATTTTCCTAGATTAGACCTTCTCTTTTTTACTTAAATTTATTGGGGTAGCATTGGTTAATAAAATGATAGAGGTTTCCAATTCTGTAAAGCATCATCTGTATATTTCACTGTGTGTTCACCACCCAAAGTCAAACCTCTTTCGGTCACCATATATTTGACTTTCTTTACCCTTTACTACCCCACTACCCTGCTTTCCCTCTAGTAACCACCATAGTATTGTCTGTGGTGTCTGTGGGTTCTTGTTTGTCTTGTTCATCTGTTGCTTTCAGTTTTGTGTCCCACATAATGAGTAAAATCATGTGGTTCTTGACTTTTTATCTGACTTATTTCACTTAGCACAATATTCTCAAGATCCATCCATGTTGTCACAAATGACAGTATTTCATCTTTTCTTATGGCTGAGTGGTATTCCATTGTGTATAGGGACCACATCTTTATCCAAGCATCTATCAAAGGACAGTTTGGTTGTTTCTATGTCTTGGCCATGGTGAATAATGCTCAATGAACACCTTGGTGCATATTTTTATAAATAACTGTTTTGTCATTTTTCAAGGGGATACCCAGAAGAAATGTTTCTGGGTCATATGTCTCTCTACTCTTAATTTTTTGAGGAACCACCATCCTGTTTTCCACAGTGGCTGCACTGGTTTACATTCCCACCTGCAGCAAGCGAGGGTTCCTTTTCTCCACATCCTCTCCAGCACTTGTTAGTCCCTGTCTTGTTGATAACAGCCATGCTAACAGGTGTGAGGTGGTGTTTCATTGTAGTTTTGATTTGCATTTCCCTAATAGTTAGTGAAGTTGAACATCTTCTCATATATCTGTTAGCCACTTGCATGGACTTATTCTATGTTCATTCACAAAGTTTCTTCCTGACTTAGTTCTACCTGTCCTCAGCTTTGTGAAGGGGCCTCAGAAAAGCATCCATCTGTCCCAGCAACCAGCTTCTGTCATCGTTTCTCCAGGTCTTATAAGGATATGCTGGTTGCTCTAGAAGGAAGCTGGCCATAGTGTTCACAGACCCCTTTGAGCTCACTACCCAATTATTTCTTAGCTTTTTTAGCCATCCTTTCCAGTTTTGGTTCTGATTTTCCCCATTGCCCCATTGGGCACTACCAGAACTAGTCCAACTACAGCACTCCCCACCAATTAGTAGCAGTAATCAGCCCACCAAAGAACCATTACTTGCCTTGTCCCAGTGTCATACACAAAAGTCATGGAGAACTTAAGATAAAGACTGTTGGGCTAAGAAAGAACTTTAGGGGCCATCTGAGCTTGTTTTGGGGGAGCCTTTGCATCTTCTGTTTCTCTTCTGCCTGTATGGTGTCTCCTCTTGCCCTTCCTATGGCGGGCTCCCTTCCTGTTGCTAGAGACCTTGGCACAAATGTCACCTCCTCACATAGGTCTTCCATGACTACCCCATCTGCAGGGCCATCCAGGATCTCTCCATCATAAGAGTGTACTTTAATTATCTGCTTATTAGTTACCACTGTCTCACATGTGTGTTTATTAATTTATTGATCATGCAAGCATATGAACAGCACCTGGTGCATGTCATCAGCTCAATAGCACTTGTTGAGTGAATTAATGAAGTTCACGTCTCTCTGGAAACTGAAGCTGAGAGAAGTAAAGTGACTGTAAAAAGGTCACATAGCTCATTAATGGAAGACAAAGACTAGAACCCATGGCTCTTGATACTTGTCCAATGTTTTTCTTACTATACTTTCATAATAATAAAAGTAAAGCCCTGGCTGGGTAGCTCAGTTTGTTGGGGCATCATCCCATACACCAAAAGATTGCAGGTTTGATTCCCATTATAAAAAGAAGGAACAGTTCTTGAGTCCCCACTGTGTGTCAGACTCTGTTTGACATGTTGGCCAATCCTTCCTTACGACAACACTACAAGGCTGATAGAATTCACATTTCCATAAGTAAGGAATCAGAGTCTTAGGGATTTTGGTAATTTGCTAGGTATCACATTGTTTAGAACAAGAGCTGGGATCTGAACCCAGTTTGGTCTGATTGTTAAGTTTTTTGTAACACCTGAGCTGCAGGACTCCCCACAGGTTAAAGTGTGCTTTCTTAGTTTTTCCATACAGTAAACCCACGCAGTGCATAACTGGGACATTTCGGAAGCCATGGCAGCTGACAGAAGGCATGAGGGCATGGATGCTATGCAGCTTTCCCTTTGCCCTTCAAATCACACTATTCAGAGGAATGACGTCTGTCTCTTTATCTCACAAGTGAGGCACATCCACTCCAGCATCCCTGAACGTTACCATTTCACGAGGTGAGCAGCCTCCAAAGCTGTGAACGATGACTAGGAGCTCTGCTGGGTTTATTCCATTTTCTTTTTGGGAGAACAGAGACAGTTGAGATATATATAACTGATGCCAACATGGCTAAGAGATAAAACATCCCATCAATCATTTACATGATATAAAACTTACATATCCCAAATATAAAACTCAGATGCCAAGTGATAACAGAGACCGTGAGCTCCTGTTCCTAGCCTGGATGCTGGGTCATTCTGGTTCCACCACTCCTTGTCCTTGTACAAACTCACTGGTCCCCTTTCTCTGGCTCTTCCTCCAAGCAGCAGAATGTATCTGGAGAAAGCACAGAGCCCTCCTGAGGGTCCTCTGTGCAGTCTGTGTGCTCTTGCCTCAGTTGGGCTTTTGACGCAACTCAGGGATCCGCTGGCTCTGCTCTGGCCACCCGCTCCTTCCCATCCTCACTGCAGTGGCCAAGCCATCCACGATGCAATCAGCAAGGCCAGTACAAATGCACACGCCTAGTGTGATAGCAGAGAGGGAGCTGCAGGTCTGGGGGAAAGGTGTTCTTAGCACCTGTCGCAGCTTCTCAAGTAGTGATATTCCTGGAGGTGCTGGCAGCTCCCTGCACCTACATTAGAAGAATCTAAAAATCACCCGATGAGCTCAAACTCTTGTCCTGGTGCATCTGATAAAGGAGTTGAGGGTCATCGTATTAGGGAGTATGGTCTTGCCTCCCTTGCTAGCTCATCTTCCTTCTTCCTGTCAATGAGTACCAGGCACCTACTGTGTGCAAAGCACCGTGCTTGGCTCTGGAGAAGGAAGGCTAAAATCTGTGAGATCCTGGAACTTCCCTGTAAGTAACAGTTGACTTCTGCCTCATACTTTCTCAGGGTGAAGGGCCTCCTGAGCCCCCTACATCCCTGATATGCATTAGTTGGCCTCTCCTCCATGAATATATCTACATGCTTATTAAGCTTAGTTATATTTTAGGGCTGAAACTACCTCTTGGGGCTTAATTCCAATTCACAAGATTCCTTTTCCTGAGACTGAAGAACAAAGGCAAAGGCAATAAGGATGCAAGGAGAAGCTATACCTGTTAAGACAGAAACCCTCAAAGCAACTCTTGTGGCAAACCAAACATTGAAAGTAATTTTGGTTGAGCTGAGAGCTCCCTGAACTCAAAGGTACAGATGTAGCGAGATAAGAGGGGAGAATTATCTTGGAGATACAGTAATAAGCTAATACGGCATGCACAACAACTTAGGGACTGAGAATTCATAAATATATTCATATTTTCTTCCCAGGAAGATTGATGAAATACCCAAGCACAAAGTTAGAGTAAAAGAGAGATTGAAAGGGGGAAGTGAACTAAAGAAGATCTGGGAAAACACATCAACTCCAGACAAAGAATACTTCATCAAACACGTAAACAGCCACTGCCCGATCCGTTAGAATCTGCAAGTATCATAAATTAACCTGCCAAGAAATTTCGCAAAAGGTCACGTTTAACATTCATCAGGCTCTAGGAAGCAGCGTGTACTTTCATGGCTAGTAGAAAGGAAAAGGACTATTTTCTTTGTGTTGCATGTGCAAAATCGTTTCCAAATTATTTAGGAGGAGAAGAAAAACCATTTGCAGCTAATTCAGGGACAGAGTATTGATTGCCCTGTCACCTAGGCATCCCTTGAATGTGGGTGTTGAGGTGTATAAATGGAAAGCAACATTGTCTGAACTTGACTGTGCTCTTTCATGTGAAGTCCTTTCTCCTGCTTTCAACAGCATGGCGGTTGTCTCACTCTGAAAAGTGCCCACTGCTAGGTGAAAGGGGGCTCTGAAAGCTGCAGAGTCAAAGAGCATCTCAGAAGGAGGGATGTAGTCAACAGGAAGCTGTAGGTGGAAGAAAATAAACAATGACCCAGTGGCAGCTGGTTTGGAGAATAAGCTTTCTTTCCTTTCGGCTGTGGGAGCTTGAGCCAGGGCTAAGGAGTTGAATCACTAAGTTCTGAGTCATTTAGTTGGACTGTATGAGAGATTGGACTCACAATTGCTGGAATTAGCTTTGCCACCCACCGAGTGGGTATGAAAACCCTTGTCTATTGACCAGAGAGTAGGTTTCCTCACGTGAAGGTATAGCACGAGCCCAGAGCATTGGTTTTCCGTCTGCTCTCAGAATGCCTGTGTTCTTGATCTGACTTTGTATGGGTGCTTCTCTCTTTATTGGTGGTTCCTTCAGACTCCTATCTCTTCATTTCCCATCAACGGCCTTTCCTGGTCAGCAATTCTAACTTGCTCCAAGACAGAGCTACATTAATATGTACATTTGTTCCACAAATATTTGTAATGTCTTTGCTATGTGTGTCAGGCTCTGTTCGAGGTGCTGAGGATGCAGCCAGGAACAAAACGGACCCAAATCCCTGCCCTCACAATACGTACATGAACAAAAGAAGAGAGTAAGTAGCATGGCAATACGACATCATAAATAAAGAAAGGGAACAGTAAGTTAGACAAGGATGAGTGCTTTCTGAAGATAGAGGTGTCACAGGTGGGCACAAGTAACCAGATTCTTGGTGATTGGGACAAGGAATTGAACTGAACACCCAGAGTTTATAGCAGAGAACATGGGAGCAGGCCAACTCCAAGCTGAGATTGACCTCATGGCCTAGAGGGACTCTATTCTTATAGGGTGGATCCTTCCTGGTTAGTTTTGGCAGGCTTTTACCATGCATGTACAAGTAGTTGTATTACTTTAAAGCTACTGCACATGTGGTCTCCCATGATTTCCCCTGATTGGCCGCCAGGGAAGGGGGTCCCACAATGTTACCAAATTGACCCCTCCTTCTCCTGGGGTCCCCCTGTACTAGGTTTGCCTTTCCCATCGACAAAGAATTATAGCTCTCCATGTTAGAGGTTGGTGAAATGGAAAGGAATTATTTATTCAAGTTATACAGACTTCAGAGTAATGACTTAATGTCTTCATCAAAATCCCAAAGTCCCTTGAAACGCCCAGGAAAACACACTGTCCTTCCTTCCCCCCTTTGCCCGGTCTGGGGTACCATATCTCAGGAAAAGAAATAGAAGTCCATGGCTCAGGCAGCCCCTGGTTCTTCCCAGTAATCCATGCTCGGCTGGTAGGCGTCCCTCGGTTCCCAGCACCCTCAGCTGTGTTGCCGGGATCTCCAGTTCTTATTCCAAAACCACATGGCACCTTCTCATGGCCCACCAGCAAGAGGCCTTTCACCCCTTTCCTTCCTGCAGCATCTCTCCTGCATTCTTCCGAACTGCTAAGAGAGAGCTCTGCATCGCTGCTACATCTTGCTTTCAAGTGGTTCCTTTGTCAAAGATGCCATAATCTGAGCTTTTGCCAGCTCCCTTTATGTGAGAGGAGCAGCTCGTTAGACAGTCCGAGAGAGCAGCCCCAGCCCAGGAGCGCAGCCCGTGTCCAGAGGATGTCTGTTCTGCAGGGTTACTGGCCCCAGCCTGCTCCTGCCGGCTGGAGAACCTTCTGTCAGCCACCGAGATGGCTTGGCTTGCCGGAGGTGGCCGTGTTTCCCAGCCACACAATCTGTCTGTTCAGATGATCAAGGAGGGACTTGGTGAGAGCAGCAGCCGGGAGCCCTCCCCGGTGATAAAACTTCCCCAGGGTGCTCGGGAGAGGTGGGCTGCTGGCAAAACGTGGAGAACAAGCACTGTGCTGTGTAAATACATTTACGGGATGGAACCGTTCCCGGGCCCGCTGGGGCCCATTTCCTGAGCTGTGTGGCAGGAACTGTCTTCCTGGGAATGATTGACAGGGCCAGTGGGGAAAGCTAAGCAGACCTTGATTTCTTTCTGTGCATTGGCACATTTACCTAATGAGCAGACGGAACAGGCCTAGAGAGGCACCGAAACTGGGGACCGCAGGTGGCCTCAGAGTGGAAAACTCTCTGTGTTCTTACAGTGTGGAAAAATTCCACCCTCCGTCTCCATATTCCGGTTCTCCTGGGTCCAGGTCCATTAGGACCTATATTTCCCTTTGTGGGGCAGACCGGAAAATCCCTTTGGGATTTGCCTGGGTTGGGGTGACATCATTTGGCTGCTGTCATTAAGAAACCTGTGTCTCTGGCTCAGGGTGCTATGGGTGGTGTGGGGGGGCCAACCTGATGGGTGTATGGTGGTGATGCTAATGATACAGGCTTCGTGGCAACTCCACCCCAGTAGCTTGAAACCAACCTCTTTGACTTTGATGGTAGGATTCTGGAGTTCATTGTGGGTGCTTCCCAACTTCTCAGGAGCACTTGGCAGGTCACAAAGGGAGAACGTGACCCCTTAGCGATGGGTGGTAAGGGCACTCAACCCTGCCAGTGTATCAAAATATTTCAGATCTAGTAATGTGTCTGGGAGGCCCAAAATATTAGTTCAGCCTGGAGAGAGGAGAGGACTCAGGGCCTGCTCCCTATAGCCATGGTGCCTGAGTGTGAGGGTCTCTGAGATTTGTTCCTACCTCCCCTGGGGAGAGGACGGTGCTTCGTTCTCGTTGCATGGCCCAGTGATTGGTCTTGAGTCCTTTTTCATGGATAGGCCTGTGATTCCTAATTCTTTGGCACCTTTCTTTCCAGGGTGGGCTCTGGGTAAGGGCTCACTGATGGAGGAAATGTAGCTCCTGGCAAATGTACGGGAGCAGCTGGGAGGAAACCGCTGCTGGCAGGAGGGGCCACGGTTTTGTTGTTGTGCTTCTCTTGCTGAGACAAGCAGCCTGGGCATCCTTCTGTCTGGTCTCATGGGGAGGAAGATCCCTGGTGCTGGCATATTGGATTCCCACCCTCCAAGAGAAGCAGCAGAGGCTCCAGCTTTTGAGTCAGCCCAGGGTGGGGGATTGAAGCAGTCTCTGGGGATGAGTTTGGAGACACACTCTCCCCTGCCAGTCTCCTTGTAGAGGAGGTGCCTGACCCACCGTGCGGTTTCCACCATAAATTTCTGTAGCTCACATCTGTGGTCTCTAGGGGAGAGAAGCCAGCCACCTGGTGTTCCTGAGCTGCAGCCCCTGGGAGTGCCATTGCTATAATTTTGGCATCTTCATTCACAGCTTTTCGGTTTGGCCTTTTGATCACCCAGCTTCCCATTCACCTCTCAGCCCCAAGGACAGCTGGTGGGCAGAGCTGCAGGGTCAGCATCCCCTGTGGGGATTCCTTTCTATTAGCTGCTGCTGAAGGCACTTGGAATAGGACGGGTTTTGCTGCACACTGCAAGCTGAGCTTGGATTTCTATTAGCTCAGAGGTTCAGACCAGTGAAAACTTTGTAAATGACTGCGGAGGACACCTGTGAGAACATGGGGACTGTCCAGGGAGCAAGTCAACACAAGCCCAGGGTGGAGGGAGCATGTTTCTAACACCAATAACAGATGAGGCAGCAAGTCCTTCCACACACTCCAGCCACGCCAGCCACGGAGCCCCCCCGCCAGCCTCCGCTGCAGACACAGGCTGGATCTGAGGCCCTGCCCCAGGCTCACTTCAGAACCAACGCTCAGAAACCTGACATCGTGCCAGTGTGGGATTCCCACTGCACTTTCCCGTTAAACAACAGGGCAAGAAGGGATCTCGGTCATTATTGATTTTTAACATTCTCATTTTTCAGGTAAGGAAACTGAATCCTGGTGGGAATACTGGTACTACTGCTACTATTGATAGCAGCAAACGCTTTCCTATTGCTTCTTATGTGCCCACGCTGTTGTAAGCATTTCCTCAGTTCGTCCTCACAATACCCTGTAAGGCAGGTGTTATTACCTCCATTTTGTAGATAAGGAAACAGGGAACAGAGAAGTCGCTTGCACAAGCACGCAGGCAGTGGAACTGGAATTCGACAGCAGGCAAGTCTGGCTCCAGGGTCCGACCTGTCAGGCACTCTGCTAAGTCACGCTGGTCGTCGGTCGGAGTCCGGACCGCAGCTGAAGCTCCCCAAGCCTCCATTCGCGTGTTCGTCTCCTGCACCCGCTTTATGCGACGTGGCAGCCTCTAGCCACATCAAGCACTCGGAATGTGGCCTGTCTAAGAGGAAGTGTGTTGTGAGTGTAAAATACCCCTGGGTTTCACAGACCTAGTATAAAAAAAAAGTAAGATAGCTCATTAATATGTTTATATCGATTACATGTTGAAAAGATAATCTATTGGATGCATTGGTTTAAATGAAATACATTGTTATAATTAATTTGATTTGTGTCTTTTTACTTATTTCATGTAACCGCCAGGCATTGTAAGATGACCTGCGTGGCTTGCTGCTGGGCTCACGTTACATTTTACCTGATATGTGCGACTTGCCTCTGTGGCCGCCCTGTTCTCTACCATCGGTGACCAGGGAAAGCGAAACTTGGCACTGCCAGTGCTGCTGCGCCCGCATCTCAGTCCAGCCCCAGTGGTCGCAGTGCCTCCCAAAAGGGCTTGGTCCTACACTAGGCCTTGTGTGCATCTGGGACGCACATCCTTGCTCCGGTGCCGAGCCAGAAACCTCAGGAGACAAGGTCAGCAGGAGAAGGGCACACCAGCAAACTCTTCAGAGGCTAGTGAGACTTAGAGGAAAGGGGACAAGCCCACTGATCCACGCTTGGATCCTGGCTTTATTACACAGCAGCTTGGCTACTTCAGCTCTGAGCTTCACTTTCCTTATCTGGAGTACGGGAATGACAATCCCCACACATCCGTGCTGTGGGGATGATGCAGATGTTGCATACAAAACATTCACAGCAGAGTGAGGTCCCACCATAGCCGCTGGTCCTCCCCCACCAGGCCGATTCTCAGAAGAGGACTTTTCTACTATGTGCACTGTCCCATTCCAGCAACCAAATCTAAATTAGAGAAAACATCGGGGGAAGTAGTCCCTGCTGCTTTCTCACTTTCGGATGCCTTCTAGTTTGGGGCAAGTCTGTGTCTCACCCTCCCTCCCTGCGGAGAATGTGAGGGCCCCATCGGGCAGACCCTGCACAGGCTGCCCAGTGATGGTCGGAATTTGTGCCAACGAGCAGTGTGCAGTGGAGGGGGTTGAAAAGTGCACTGGGCAGCTTCCAGGGCATCGTCTTCCCGCCCTTCCCCTGCTCATGGTCCTCAGCCCACTCTGCCACTAGCTCAGGCCAGGGTCAGCTGCAAGGTGTGGACCTGGGACCAGGGAAACTCAGATTATCCTGGGGCTCTGAGTGGCCCAAGGCAGGGCATAGCCAATGGGTCTGTCCAGCGTGAAGGGAGTAGATGAGCACTTACCCTGAGCTGTCGCTTGGAGTATTTGGGATGGTGGTTGTGGAGCCCCAGGGGGCTCTAGCTCTTTTAAACTTTGCTGGACTATGACTCGAGGACCCCCAGGAGATGGGGGAGTGAAGTCCTGTCGGTAAAACATGATAGAAGTGCACAGCTATTCAAATCAGCCAAAATGCACTTGCATCGTGAGCTAAAACTTCTTAGTTACATGGCCATGGACAAGACATGCAATCTCTCTGGGCCTGTTTCTGACCTTTGCAAGACAATAATGCCTAGCTCACAGTCGTTGTAAGATAAATGACAAAGTGTACTGAAGTGTATTTGCACGTTGCACATGTGCATTGTGGGCCGTCATTCAAGGGCAGGGCCGTTACTAACATGCAGCCCCGTCCTTGGTTCTGGTGCAGTGATGGCAGGAGGTTCCCCCCGTTTTGTTGTCAGGAACCCTGTGTCTGTCCATGACAACGTGAGCAGCCGCAGCCCACTGAAGGAAAAGTGAAATGCCGAACCCTTGCTAAGCTCCCCCGCCCCCAGCTCATACCCCACCCTGGACACTGCCCATCTGATGTCTGAATCACAGACACAAGGCTGCGAAAGAGAACCATTTTCTTTTCAGATATCTCTGTAAAAATCAGCAACTTTAAGGACAATCTGGGACTCGTTTGGTCCCTACATGGTTTTGAGCAAATAAATGACTCACAATATGCCCTTGGCCTACTCATGCACCCTCTTGGGAGTGTCTGCCTCCTCTTTAATAAAATGGGATGAGTAGTCCTGCCTCCCCTTCATTTTACAAGCATGTAACAAGGATGAACCCAGTAATGGCTGTGGGATCCTTTGAGGTCCTTAGAGACATAGTTGCTATATAAATGCAAAGTATGACGTCCATTTCTAGTGCATCGTGTTTTGCAAGTAAATATGGAAGTGTGTGTCACATGCATGTCAATGCTGGTCTGGCCAGCTACCTGGCGTGTGCACTTTTTCAGCGGAGTAATCATCTCTATATGTTATTCCTTGAAAGCATAACTCTAGTCCACACAGTGTAAGATGATGATGATGATTCTCTCTTTTTGGAAGCTCATCGTTCGGCCTCACTTCAGCTTCTGGTGTTTCTGACAAATCAGTCATTGGCAATGTGCACTTGAGGTGTGGGGATCCTCAGTACCTTCCAGGACCTGAGTCAGGACCCACGAGGGCTTCATGCTCACCGTCCTTTCCAGTTTTTCCCCTGACCCTCATAACTGAGGTGCTCAGAAGGGAAGCTTTGTCGTTCATTTGAAGAATGGTCCGCATGTCCCTTCCTAAAAACTTTAACCAGGTGGCTCCCTGACTGGGGAGGTAAAAATAACTGACTGTGGTTATAACACACCTTGATTCATAGGACACTTCAGAGACCAGCAGGTGTCATCAGTTATCTCAGAAGTGACTTTAAAAAAAAGATTTTATTTATTTTTAGAGAGAGGGGAAAGGAAGGAGAAAGAGAGGGAGAGAAACACCAATGTATGGTTGCCTCTTGCACAACCCCCACTGGGGACCTGGCCTGCATCCCAGGCACGTGCCCGGACTGGGAATCAAACTGGCAACCCTTTGGTTCACAGCCCACGCTCAATCCACTGAGCTACACCAGCCAGGGCAAGGAGTGACTCTTTGAGGCCACCATGAATAAGCCTAAATATGCGGGAGGCGGAAATTTCCTAGTCCTGGTGCCTGCTGAAGCTTTAGAGCTCATGTGTAGCTGAATTGCAACTCTCAGGGCTGACTTTCCTTTCTTTTTAATAAAAACACAAATTTGGTCCAGCAGAGAAAAGTGAGTATTGATCCTGAATTGAAGGAGAAATGTTTCTGTATTTAAGAAGTCTGCTGGGTCTTGTACTCACATGTAGTCAGTGGGGATCCTCTGGGGTTGTGGGTCCTGGGATAACTCTTATCTGTTGTATAACAAACCTTCTTCAAAAAGCTTTGTGAGACTTGGTGCATGTTCACAAATCTCCAGGAGATGAAGAGTTGGAATGCTGGAATCTTCTATCTTTACAGAAGACATAAAGAACCTTACAGTTCAGTGTTCCCCTGAAAGGCTTTGTCCCCAAGCGTCCTGTTACCCAATCCACTGTCTGATCATTTAAGCTAAATGTTGGCATACTTTGGGTAAACTTCTGGCTCTTCATAATTCAAAGTTCCCCTTACTGAAGCCTCTTCTTCCCCCTCCCTTTCCCTTTTAAATATGGATTCTTCTCGCAGCTTCCCTTCCTCTTCATTCAAATCAGTCTCTTTGAGTAAGCTTATCTGCCTCTATATCTTCTACTATCATGTTTATTTTTCTAATTTATTTTTCTCTCCTTAGCTCCCCATCTATACTTCCAATTGTCCATTGCATATCTCCCGCTGAATGTCTCAAAGGCACCTTAGACTCTAAATGTCTAAAATAAGACTCACCATCTTTCTGTTTACATTATTAGCCCCACTTCTTACAATTACTGCCTTGGTTTGGGGCACCGAGTAAGCAAACTGAGCCAGAAACACGGCAGCCATCTGAGAGTGCTCCGTTCTACTCAGTTACAAAATCACGTCCATTTTTCACGATTCTCTTTTCCACCATCTCCACTGCTCTTAGGGGAGTTCCAGCTCTTGGAACTCCTTACTCGGCCTCTCGGAATAGCATTACATCCACCACCCTTTCCCAAGTCTCCGACACCTCCTCTCCCCTCAGCGTATTCCGTTTAAGACCCTGTTAAGACCAACCTAATCACCTAATCGTGTACTGTAATAGCTCCACAGTGTCTTCAGGACAGAGTTCCCTCAGTGTTACAGCCTTTGTTTCCTACCTCTCTGACCCGACTCGGAGACCCCTGAGGACAGGGGCCTTGTATTACGATGTCTGAGTATCTCAGAATCAGAACAGAGTAAGCACTGAACTAATTAATGTTCAATAATGAAGTGACTCTGGGGGTGGGGGCTGAGGTGGGCAGAGGAGGGCAAAGGGGGGAAATTGGGACAACTGTAAGGACTAACAATGAAAAAAATATTTAAAAAGTGGTTCAGCACAAAATACCAAAACAAAAAGTCTCTGGGTGCTGTCCATGGTGCTTGTACCTGGTACTTTCCCCTTCACCTTGGCCTCTGTGCAGAAGCAAAATTCTATTGGATATGCACGTGTACCATTTATCCCGGTGTAGTAAAAATGATCTATTACCTAGCCTCTGGTCCCCCACCTTCCAAAATCCCATGACATCTTGCAAAAGAAGTCATGCCTCCTATTCTGTGCATCAAAAGACACAATCACCAGAGTGAAAAGGCAGCCTGGGAAATGAAAGAAAACAATTGGGAATCATACGACTCAGAAACAACACTTACAGCTCAAGCAGCAGCAACAACAATGAACATCTAGATTAAAGAATGAGCAAAGGACTTGAGTAGACATTTTTATAAAGCAGATATACCCATGGCCAACAAGCACAGATGCTGTGCATCACTGATCCCTGGGGAAATGCAAACTCAAAACCACAATTAGGTACCACCCCGCACACAGTAGGATGGCCGCTATGAGAAACACACTGCAGAACGTAACACGTGTTTGAGAATGGAGAACTCGGGACACTTGCGCACCGTTGGTTGGAATATGAGATGCTGCGCCCGCTGTAGGATGTGGGGAAGTTGCTCCAAAGTGTCCAGAAGTGGGATTGCTGGATCATATGGTAATTCTATTTTTAACCTTTTGCACCCATGTTCATAGCAGTGTCATCACAGTGGCCAAAATACAGAACCCAAGTGTCCATCGATGGACAAGTGAATAAACCAAATGTGGTATATACATACAATGGAATGTTATGTGGTCATAAAAAGGGAGGCTACTTTGACATGAGCTATGACATGGACCAACCTTGAGAACATTGTGCTACGTGAAATAAGCCAGTCACAAAAGATGGAGTACTGTATGATTCCATGTATATGAAGTATCCAGAATAGTCAAATTCGCAGAAGCAGAAAGTGGAGCGATGGTTGCCTGGGACCCGGGAGAGGGGGCACTGGGGAGTGCAATGGCCACAGAGTCTCAGTTCTGTACTGGTTGGTGGCGAAGGCTGCACCGCAGTGTGAACACACTTATCACCACTGAGCTGCACACTTAAACCTAGTTAAAATGGTGGATTTTACATTACGTTGCCACAATTTTTAAAAACATTAAAGAAGCTGAAAAGGAGCTATGCGTTGTTTTCAAGTACAGACTTTGCTATCAACCGGCTCTGAGCCTCAGGTAGCTCACCTGCCCGGCAAAGGGGCTGGGCTAGCTGATCGCTCAGGCTTTGTCCTCTCTGAAGTTCTGGGATTTGGACTATGGGTCATGGGTTCAGGGTGAGCCAGGGGGAGGGCTATGGGAACTTCCTGGGAAAACGGCCCTGAGCACACGCAGCTGCGTGGACCACCCTCTCGTACAAGAGACGAGTAGATCTCCTACTCTGTTAATTGCCCCCGGGAGCCAGACACCAGCCCAGCCAGGGTGATAGCCCAGCATTCGCTTCGCTCCGCTTTGCCACTCGGCCTTTGCTCCTTGCTCCCATCTTCTGGGGTCACCACTGGTCATCTGACTTTATCCTGCTTCTGATTCTAAAATTTATGTGGAAATGCAGAGAACTTAGCCAAAAAACTTAAAAAAAAAAAAAATGAAGCTGAAGGAACTACAGTGCTTGATTTTGAGACTTGGTAAAAAACTGTATTGGTGAGACTCTAGACATACATAGCAATGGAATAGAATAGAGAGCCCAGAGAAACTCTGTCACGGGTGCGAGCTGTTGTTTTCGATAAAGTGCGGCCCCCGACTTTGTATTCTGTCCCAGCCTGCGGAGCCCCGAAAATGGCAGCGCCAGGTCACATGGAGGAGGGGGCGTGGAGGTGGCCTCAGGTGATGACGCTCACCCAGCAGTCACCACGGCGGGTCTGAGTCAGTTTTCCTCAGAAGTGACTTGACGAGTCCACTGCATCTCTGAACTGCACATGCAGCTGTTGGCGTGGAAACGAATGTGATAATTAATGCGTAATAACACAACAACCACCTCTGTTTCACGTACTCACGACTGTAAACCTGCTTTTGCCCCACCTGTATAAGGTTTCTGTGTTCCCTGGGGTTACCTGTTCTGTCAAGTTCATATGTTTACTGGGAAGTTCAAATGAGATATTAGTATGGCAATCTTTTTAGTTAACAAAATACATGACAGCATCATTATTATTTAAAAAAATGTTTTCAAAATAACTCTGCTGGGTAGCATATCACAGATGAGAGGAGCAAATAGTTTACTGAGTGTTTCCTTTTTTGTTAGTTTGTTTTTTGTCCCCCCCTTCCAGGGGAGCTAAAATTTTATTTATTTGTTTATCTATCAATCTATTTATTTTTACTGAGTGCTTCCTTTATGCCAGCACTGACCTAAGGACTCATTTATTCCTTGTGATGATCTTATGAGGTAACATTTTGTCCCCATTGCACGGATGAGACAACTGGGTGACAGAGGTTAAGTGACTTTCCTAAGATCGCGCAGCTTGCAGATGGCAAAGGCGGAGTTTGTATCCAGATAATGTGATTGCTGAGGCTGTCCCTTAACCTCGGCTTCATTCTGACTTTGAACAGCGATGGGGGAAAGAGCAAGTGGCTTGCTCAGTTTCGCTGTCACCACTGTGAGAACGTGACCTTACACTGCACCTAGTCCTGGGCTTTGCCCATTCTCCACGCTGCCCCTTGCACCCCTCCCCCGGGCTGCCCTTGTTTGTCTTTAGGGGCCCCTGGGAGTTGAAAGCCCTGCCCGCCCCTCCTGCCTCCCTCCTGCTTCCCTCTGGGAGCCTGTGGTCAGGTGGCTCCCTTTCCTGGTCCTTTCATTGATATGTGGGCAAGAGAACACTTTCGTTCACTACCTGGATCTCAGCCTTATCTTTGTCCTTTCATTTATAGGGTAATTAATTCAAGTGGCTGAAATCAACAAATGCTTATCAAAGCCTTTGTATCAGCTAATCCTTGGGGAACTGTGGGGAGGTAGGAGTTTTGCCCAGGGTCACAAGCAAGGCCAGCACTGCTGGTGGCAGGGTGAGCACCATTCCCAGTGACAGCAGCCAGTGCCTCACCTCCCGTGGGTCTGGGGGGCTTCGGAGGGGATGCTGGCTCTCACAGCCTCTCCGGGCCACGGAAATCTGGGTGCTTTAGGTCTTCATGTGCTCCGTGTATTTGGTTTCCTCAAATCAATTTGTCCTCTTACTGAGTCTTCTAGAGATGTCCTGTGTCCTGGATTATAGTGAGCTATGGGAATGAAAGTTTTAAAAGACGACGTTGAGAGAGAAGAGCATACACCGAGTCACGGAGGGAAGGGAGTGCCATTTTCAGGTGCTTGGGAGAGGTCTGGGTGGCCGGAGGGTGGCATGCACAGACGGGGCAGCAAACTCAGGTCCCACGTTGAAGAGTCTGGGCCGGATCCTACGAGACAGAGGGACTCCTTGAAGGAGTTGAAGGCCCGGACCGTAGAAGTGCTTGTGTCCCATGACCTGTATTCTCAGTGTCTCCCTGGTGCCACCTCATCTACTTGAGGTCATCGGATTTGTCTGTTTCTCTCAGTTCCCTTAGGAGACAGTGAGCTCCTTGTCCCAGACACCCTGCTGTATTCAGTGTGCTCACTCCAGGGCTGGTTTTGAAGCTCAGCGTGTGCTTTTACCAACGTGGTGGCTTCATTCATGGGAAACAGAAGGCACATTCTAACCCAGGTGTCTTCTGAGTAGTGGCTTTCTCATTTTTGGGGTGCAGGGCTAAAGTATGTCCTGTGGCTCGATGCAAACTGGGAGGGTTCCAAAGAAAGTGGAGGGTGGGTGAGAAGCTCGGGCTGTGTCAGCAGGTGAGTAACTTATAGTGCTGGGAAAAGGATGCTTGTGAACTTTGTGGTTGTACTCGGAGACTATCTGTTTGACTAGCACCAGGGAAAGAGGGTCTTTCTCCATCGAGAGGTGACTGATCATTTGCAAACAAAATATCCAAAAGTTGATATTGCCCTTCCTATTGATTTCAGAGATGGCAAAGAGAGGCGTGGAAAACAGACTCACGTGAGCTCCAGCCTGGAGCTGGGCCTCTGACTGTTGAACTGAACTCGGCCCTATGAACACTGGTCTCTCCTGGTCATTGTCTGTCTTTTGTCTGCTGCCAGGTCAGGGAGGAAGGAGCCCCAGTGTACACTACTTGGAAGGCCCTCCTGATGTCCCCTGGTTGGTCTGTGTATTTGGCACTACACCTGGGCCCCAGGGCTAATGCCTGCACGCACACCCTCAGCCAGGCGCTGGAGTGACCCTTGCTAGACAGAAAAGGGGGCTTGGAAGGCAGTCTCACCCTGGCTCCATGCTGTAGTATGACCCAGCTCTGCAGAGAGTGTTGAGTTAACTAGCAGTAAACCAAAGGAGGCCACAGGTACTCTGGTGGTGGCCTGCGACAGTGGTAGGTGGTCTGTGACCTCCAATAATGGCTTGTGTTCACACCGAGAGTGCCAGTAGCCCTCTGCTGGTGTCCCAGGACGCTAGGTCTTTCATTTTTAGCCCCTAGAGTAGTGGTTCTCTGCTTTGGCTGTACATTAGTCATTGGGGAAAGTTAGATCTTGAAGCCAAGAACACATCTCAGACCAATGAAACAGTGTGTATGGGGTATCACTATTTAACATCTAATTCATTAGGGTATAATTTATACATAACACATGGCTTTAAGTGTATGACTTGCTGGTAAATATATACACCCCTGAAATCATCACCATCACATTCGACATCGAACATCTCCTTCACCCCAACAGGTTCCTTTGTGCCTCATTGCGGCCAGTCAGTCCCCTTCTCTTCTCCCAGGAAGCCGCTCTTTTGCTTTCTGTCACTTAGATTGGTTTTGCCTTTGCTAGAATCTCATATAAATAAAATCTTGCTTTCACTTTTGTCCAGAAGAACAGTTTCGAGATTCACCTGTGTTCATCCCTTTTCACTGCTGAGCAGTATCCCTTGTTAGAAGACAACAAGGTGAATGCTGGGTAGCTGTTGTTGGACATTTGTTTTTCCCCAGTTTTTAGCTATGATGGATTCACCTGTAAATATTTCTGTAGATCTTGTGGGGACGTAGATTTTTCTGTTCTGTTGAGTAAATACTTTGGAATGGAAGTGATAGGTCAGATAGTAAAATGCATGCATAAGTTTATAAGAAGCTGCCTAATTATTTTCCAAAGCAATTATTCTGTTTCACATTCCCACCAGCAATGCCTGAGAGTACCAGTTACTCTGCATTGAGTGTGTTAGTGGCATCTCCTTTGGTTTTAATTTGCATTTCTCTGATGACTAGTGATATCGAGCATCTTTTAATGTGTTAATTGGCTATTCATATGTCTTCTTCTGTGGCATGTCTTTCTTTGAATTGAATTATTCTGTTATTGAGTTGTAAGGATTCTTTTTATGTTCTTGATAAGCCTTTCTCTGGTATTTATTTATATTTACACTTCTACAAACACATACATAAAATATTTTCTCCTATGTTCATCTTTACATTTTCTTAACATTATCTTTCAAAGAAAAGAAGTTTAAAATTTTGATATTGTATGATTTATCAATATTTTTGCAATGTATGTGTTTTGTGTCCTAAGAAATCTTTGCCTGTCCCAAAAGACGAAGGTTTTATCTCTATTTTATTATAGATGTTTTATTGTTTAACTTTTATGTTTATATCTGCAATCAGTTTCAAGTCAGTGTTTGTGTATGGTGTGAGGGATCAGTCAAGGTTTTTTTTTTTTTTTTTCAATCTGTATAGCCAGTTGTCTTGAACCATGTATGAAAAGACTATTATTTCTCTATTAAATTATGTTGTTACCTTTGTTAAAAAAAATCAGTTGAGCATATACACGTGGGTCTATTTCTGGACTTGCTATTCATTGATGTATACATCTATTTTTAAATCAAGAAACATCATCTTGATTATTGTAGCTATTTGGGAAATCTTGAAATCAGTCAGCATCAAACTTCTTCCTTCATATTTTTCAAAATCGTTTTGCTTATTTTAGATCCTTTGTATTTCCATATGAATTTTAGGATCAGCTTGTTAATTTCCACAAAACAAACCTGCTGGGATTGTGGTCAAGATTGGACTGATGTAACAGATTGTTTGGGGGATAACTGGCATCTCAACGACATGGAGGGCTCCAAACCAAACGGGGGCCATCTCCCTTTAGTTGGGTCTTATTTAATTTACGTCAGCGATGTTTTATAATTTTCAGTGCAGGGTGTCTTAGCCAACTTTTACTAGATTTATCCTTAGTATTTTATGTTTTGGGTGCTACTGTACATGGGATTATTTTAAAACTTCATCTTCCCATTGACTGCTGCTCAAGTGAAAGAATACAATTAATTTTTGTATTCTAAACTTATATTTTATGATCTTGCAAAATTTACATATAAGTTCTATTCCTTGACATCAGATATCTACAGAAGTATTTATAGTATTCAATGAACAGGTGCTGCACGTATTTGAAATTAATCCTTAAGTAAACTTTGTTTGAGAATGCTAGTGTAAACAATCTTTTAAAATCATTTTCTCTTTTGATTATTTTTTTGCTCAGTGATTTTTAAGCACCTCAGTTTATTCGATGGTGTTGCTGAGGCTGAGATCCACTGCCCTAAAGACTCTGGTCTTGAACCCTGCTGGAGTTAGGTATACTAACTGTATTTGTTTTGTTGCTTTGTTTCGATGCATGCAGATGGATCAAATCGCTCAAGCAACTGAATCCTATCAAGAAGCAGAATTACTTGTACCTGTGGCAAAGAGAAACCCTTGTGCTCTTGGGCTTTAAAGATGATAGGATCCTACAAGAGGCTTAATGAATCTTGAAGTACCTTGTTGACCTCCTGTGGACCTGACCATGATGACAGACTGGATTTGAACTTCAGCTCCTTAGGACTGGCTGTGTGCTGGCCATTGAGGATGGGAAATGAACCTTGTAGCTCAGTGGGCTACCTATTCCCCCTGAATTTGTACATGTTTTAGGAGGTAGGTTTGGGTTGCGGAGGACACGTGGAAGTTGTTTTCATAGCTTTTTTTCTTAATTAGGAGACAAGAGATGGAAGCTGGAATGTGAGTCAGCAGCCCATTTTTTACTCTCTCCGGAGCTCTGGGTAATAGTGTTTAATGGAAAGACAAATCCATTCATCTTCCCCTCATCCTGGCTCATGGAAGCCTTGCTGGCTGCTGTCAGAAGAGATATTAGGGGCTATAAGAAGCCATTCAGTCCCCTCCCCTCCTTACCCTCGCTTTGTAACTCCTTACTCCCACGGAGATTGGTGACATGTCCGCTGACTCTCTATCACTGAGAAGTCTCAGGCCTCGTGGGCATTTTATCGAGATTCGGACTGACATCACCATCCCGCTCTTCTTTTATCTCCATCATTTCTCTGCGAGGGGTGGCAACACCATGGAAGGACTTGTCTTTCTACTTCATTCTGCCAATTTTTAAAAGGCCTGGTTGTGCCCCTGGGTGGAGGACAGCCAACCAGTCCCTGGGGACAGACAGCTGCTGAAGGGCACCCTCCAGCCACAGGGCCCTCCCTGGTGCTTCTGGGCCAGGCATAGGGAAACGGGGCCCCTGTCTTCCTTGCACGCTCTGTTTTCAGTCTTGGCATCTGGACGCCGTGTCACGTCCCAGTAATACCAGTGCTGGGGTGGAGCTAGGTAAGTTGGGCAGCCTTTGTCTTTTTTGATGGTCCAATTGTCCTGGAGGAGAGATCCATTTCGTCAGGACTTTCTTGCTCTGCTCTTTGTTCTTTCATTCCTTCAGGTGCCATGTCTGCCTGTGCCCCTGCCCGCATTCCTTCTCTCCCATTTTCATTTTGTTTCTGTAGTAGGTTCAGAAAGTTCGACTCCACACCCAGTTATTGAGCACTGACTGTGTACCATAGACTGTGGAGGGCAAGAGCGATGCCGTAGGGAACAGTAAGAAAGGTCAGGAGTTACACAGTTATAACAAAGTATGAATAAAGAAGGCACTTTTTAAATAGGTCATACCCCTTTAATTTATTAACTTGCAGAAATCATCTGCATCGAGCAATCAGAAATAAAAGTATATCTTCCTTTCAGTGAAAACAAAGGTGCCACTTGGTTGCTGAATCGCCTTTGGTTTCCAGTTCAGTGGGAATTTAATATCCTAGAGAACATTTATTGTCCTCTGTAAAATATAAAAGACTTTGTTTTTTCAATTCAATGTACAGAGAAGAAAAACGGATTTAGAAATATAGTAGATGAGATGATAAAAGAATGAGAAATAGGAAGCTATAAATTTAAGTGTTGCTTCTGGAACCTGTCCTGTTTTGCTTGCTGCTGCCACTCAAGTACAGCGATGGAGGGGAGGCGTCTGGGCCGGTGAAAGAGTGGCAAGCACTTTTGTTCCAGCACTGGGACCTCCTAGCCCAGTTACAGGGAATCAACTTCAAGATGTTTTTCCCCACTTGTTCCTTCTCTAGGAATCTGCAGCATAGAAAACATTTTATGCACACAGGTATTCGCTGCAATGTTATTTTCAATGGCGAAAAGAAAAGAACCAAAATAGTCAGCTCCTGTAGGCTGGCTAAGTTGTGGTACATCTATAACATTGGCTAGTATAAGCTGCATGACATTTAAATTAAGATACTTTTAAAATTGTTAAATGGCCTGTGGAAATGAGCATGATATAATATATATTTTTTCCGTTTTAGTTTGTTAATTTTCAATTACAATTTACATTCAGTATTATTTTATATTATTTTCAGGTGTACACAGAATGGTTAGATAATCATATAGTTTATTTTTTTTCCATTTTAAAAACTTTTTTGGAGGTACAATTTATATGCAGAAATGCATCTACTGTAGTGTACAGTCTGGTGAGTTTTATTTTAATAAACCTCACTGAGGTATAACTCACACACGGTGGAATAGAACGGTTTTCAGTGCACAGTTTGATGGCTTTAAAGTAACGTGCACAGTCACGTGACCACCACTGAAGTCACAGCCCAGAATGTCTCTGTTCCTCCCTCCTCCCTGCCCCCGTGCCCTCCAGCTCCTCTGCCTTTTGTTGCTCTTCCCACTCTCAGGCCAGGCAGCCACTGATCTGTCTGCTGTGACAGAGTGGACTTCTTTTTTCTCGGATTTCATATGAATGGAACTAACGGGTATTTTGTATTTTCTGTGTAGCTTCTTTCACTCAGCATAATGGTTTTTCCTAAAACCTCACCCAAGGATATGCTTTTATTGATTTTAGAGAGAGAGGGAGGGAGAAAGGGGGAGAGAGATAGAGAAAAACATCAATGTGAGAGAGAAACATTAATCAGTTGCCTTCCATATGCATCCCTACTGGGCCTTGAACCTGCAACCTAGATATGCGCCCTGACTGGGAATTGAACCCGCAGTCTTTTGGTGTATGGGATGATGCTCCAACCAACTGAGCCACCTGGCCAGGGCAGCATAATGATTATGAAATTAATCTATGTTGTTGCCCAAATGGGTAGCTCTTTTATATTGGTGCATAGCATTCCCTGGAATGAATATTCCTGATTTTTAAAATCATTATCCTTTTGATGGGTATTTATGTTGTTATTGGTTATGAGTTAACACAAATGAAGCTGCTAAGAGCCTTCATCTGCAGGTGTTTGTACTGACACAGGCTTTCATTTCTCCTGGGCAAATGCCTTGGAGGAGGCATGTCAGGCTGTGTGCCTGGCATTTCTTAAACTCTGTACAGAACTGCCTAACTCTTTCCCAAAGTGGCTGCACCATGTTATATTCCCTCTAGAATTCCAGTTATTTCACATCCTTATTAACATTTGGAATTGTCAGGGTTTTAAAATTGGTTTACTTATTTGATTTTTCAAAATTTTAGCCACTCTGATAGGTATATAGTGGTATTTCATTATATGTTTTAAAAAACAGATTTATTGACATGTCAGTTACATGCCATAAAGTCCATCCACTTAAAGTATGTAGTTTGGTGATTTTTAGTATATTTTGAGATTTGTACAACCATCAACATAATCTAATTTTGGAATATTTATATCTCACCAAAAGAAGTCTTGTATTCATTAGTTGTCTCTTCCCATGCCTCCCATCAATGTAATATTAGGTTAAAAAAAAGAAAAATAGCCCTGGCTGGTGTAGCTCAGTGGATTGAGCGTGGGCCTGTGAACCAAGGGATCGCGGTTTGATTCCCAGTCAGGGCACACGCCTGGGTTGCGGGCCAGTTCCTGGCAGGGGACGCGCAAGGGGCAACCACACATTGATGTTTCTCTCCCTTTCTCCCTCTCTCCCTCCCTTCCCCTCTAAAGATAAATAAATAAAATGTAAAAAAAAAGAAAACAAAAGGTATTATTCCAAATATATATAATGACATATATCTATATAAAAAGTATACATATATATGGAAAAAAGACTAGAAGAAAATATGTCAAACACAATCTTAGTTGTCTCCTGGTGGTAGCATTTATAAGTAGCTTTATTTTCTCCTCTGCACTTTTTGGAATTTCAAAATTCCCCACAGCGAGCCCAGACTTTGTAATTTAAAAAAAAAATCACTATTTGTGTATAAAAAGAGGACATTTCTTCAGATTGCATCTGTCATGGAGGGCCGCACGATTCCAGAGACTGTCACTCTGAGTTTCGCTCTGACTCCTTTTGGGAAAAGAACTTGTAAAATCTCTCCCTCCTGGGTTTCCGCAGAGAGCTGGCAGCACAACCTTGCCGTTCGCAGCGTTTGCATGCACTGCCTGCAGGGGGCCTGTGAACTGCTCTGTAAGTTGGTTTCTCTATTGAAAGGCTGTCGAATGCTTAGAAAATGTGCTCTGGAAAGTGAATCCGTGTGGGAGTTGACAAGGGGCACGCTTGTTTGGTGACACATCCAGAGAAGGGAGGAGAGATTGCTCTCCGCTTGGGGCCTCCTTCTCCTGGCCCGTGAAGTGTGTGTGGCCGTGGATACAATATGCATGCGAGTGCGGAATGCACATTTATTCGCACAGGTTGATAACATGTACTTTTACCTTCGATGTGACTGTGGGCTTAGAGGACTTAGTGAATTGGTCCTCTAGTTCTAGTTTAATGAGCATTGTGTGGTTTGATTTAGGACAAGTACAATTTCCATTCCTTTACTCACATTTTCCCCTTGATTCATGGAGGCAACACTCACCTGCATATCAATGCAGGCCTATGGAAATGAACTGAATCATAACCGTGCTTTGAGCAAACATGTGCTTGGCTTGGAATCGACAAGCTATTTCACATCTCAAAGATCACTTGCCAGGTGTGTGTGAAATTGAACTGGTATTAACCATTTTCCCAGGAAGAAATAGACTGGGAGGACTTAGCCGAGTCAGAGATGGATTGCAAAGAAACAAAACCCACTTAGGCCAGCTGAAGTGGAGGGGGAAGGTACACTGTAAAGACTGAAAAAACAGGAAAACTAAATGGAGGCAGGGCTTGGGGCATTTCTGTCTCTGTCTCTGTCTCTCTATCTCACGTTTTCTGGTCTCTTGTCCTTGTATCTCTCTGTATCCATCTCTTTCAATTTCTTCTTGGCTCCTTCTGCTTATGCTTGGTTTCTGCTATAGTCACAGGGTATGGTGTTTTTTTTTTTTTTTTTTGCCAATCGTCATGATAAAGATATGTCTGTAATAGTGTTAACAATAAGAAAATTTAAAAAACGAATAAGTAAAAAAAAAGAAAGTCACACGTAGGTTGTGGTAAGCAGCCTCTGCAATGTCCCTATAATGATCCCTGCCTCCTGGGATTCATGTCCTTGGGTAATTCATCCCCCTTAATTGTGGACTGGGTTTTGGGTTCACTGAGATGTTGATGTTGCTTCCAAGTAAGGTTCCCAAACAACTGTGTCTTCTGTCTTCTGTGCTTTCTCTTTTCTTCCCACTTGCTCACTTGGATAGGAAGAGTCATTTTGTGAGCTGTCCTGTGGTGTGGCCCACGTAGCCACAAACTGAGGGAGTCCTCTGGCCCACAGCCTTGAGGAAACAAGTCCTGCCAACAACCACCTGAGTGAACTTGGGAAGGTGGGGATGCCCCCCATCTAAGCCTTGAGCTGACTGTAGCCCTGGCGACACCTTGACGCAGGAACACTCAGCTGAGCCACTTGGATTCCTGACCCGCAGAAACTGTGACATACTGTTTTAAGCCACTAGGTCTGGGGGTGATTTGTTACACGGCAATTGATAAGGAATACGTGGTCCCCTGAATAATGCTGTTTTGAAGCACAGGACCCAGGCTCCCCTCAAAATAAATGTTAAGAGATGATATGACCCAAGGAGCTGTTCTGGAAAACCTGTTTAGGCCAAAGTACCAGTTTCCTCCAGCACTGTGGGCAAGTTCAAATGTATAGCCTGTCTTCCATGTGGCCAGCTGGACAGGAGAAGTTATGTTCTAATAGAAACAGAATAGATATATACAATGCAAACAGGAAGGACTTGACTTTAGAGATTCCCCAGTGATGGCCAAAGTTTCAACCTGTAGTTCTAGTATCTGAGATATGCAGATAGTTGCGCTTGGTGCATTCTGGTGTCCTTGTCAACTTTAGATGACAGTGAATCTGAGTATGTGCCCATGGATGCCACGCCCCTATAGCTGGTGCCCTGGATGGTTGGTGTGGATCCTCAGAGAAGCCGCAGTCTTCTGGAACATCCCTGGGATGAAAGATCAGATATGGGCGACTGTCACACCTCAGAGCCTCTCTGCAGGCATGGTGAGGTTCAGCCCTCATCCCCTGGAGAGCGTTCGAGTGGTCTGCCTCTCCCCTAAACTGTTTCACAGGGAAGGAATCAGACTCCTGGATCCCTCAATAGTCTCCGTAGAGCTACTGCGAAGTGAAGTATCGGGCAGCAAGCCCGCAGCCATAGATTAGGTTCAGAAGGAATAGTTTCTTACAGCAGCTGCTCCAGGGCAGAGTTTTCCCTTTGTCCTTAAATGCCAAAGAAATGCTTGTTGGGCTTTTCAATTCTTGTCTCCACCTCCCACCCCCCAGGCTTCCTGAGCTCAGCGTCCACAGACCTGATGGGTCTAGTAACTCCTTGCTCTCAGGCGCCCTCCTCTGCCTCATGCCACACGCTTCCTTGATCTTCGTCTGTCACCTTCTGTAGGTCTGCAGGTTGCAGTCCAATGAAAATACACGTTGAAATATTTAAGTACAGTTTTATTGACATATTCATCCTGCCCCCACAGAAAGGATTGTGAAGGAATTATACAACACAGGAGAGGTTTTTCTCATATTCTTTCGAAAGCAGGATTTCTTAAGCTGCCATATGTAACCTTTCACTTGGGAGGCTGGTGTTTGTGGAAGAACTGGAGAGAAGTATCCCTTTCTCTGCCATGCATGCTCCCGCCCAGACTTCAGTGGCAGCCCGGGTCGAGCAGTGACGGGTGCTGAGCTGACAGCAGGGAGGGTCCAGCCCAGCCAGCAGCTGGGTGTGCTCTGTATGCAGAGGAGGATGCACTATTAGTCTCATTAGATGAAAAAGGCTATTAATGGAGAAGTGTGCTTGTGGAGGGTAAAGGAGGAAAAAGAAATGAGGAAAGAGACAGCTATTGTGTCTGATTCTCAAGGTTACCTGTTGAGATAGGACTGCAGCTCCCTTGTGCCTGGAAAAGCAATTCCTTTCCGATAGCTTTATAATAAAGAAGAAAAACTCTTTTGTTAACAATACCTTGTATTTATCTCACGTCTTTCTCCAGAGAAACTGCAAGTGCTTCACAGATTTTATCTTTATAAAAAGCTGATGAGTAGGTGTGAAGACCTTTTAGTGAACTCGGCCCCTCTTGTCCCCGATCCAAATACCTTGCCTAGAGTCTTGGACTTCCTTTCGGTGGTGATGGCTGAGCCCAGTGGCTCTGTGGTCACCCTGGCAGTAGGCCCTATGTTTTCAGGTACAGTATGGCCCACTTCCAACCAGGAGCCTTCCGTGTCTCTCGTTCACCAGCACCTGTCCAGAACCCCACTCCACAGTCTTAAATTAAGGGAACCTTATTCTGAGGAGCTGACGTTATTTCCAGGAATTGAAGACACATAAAAATGGCTGAACCTCATAAAGGTCTGGAACGGGCCCTGGCAAGCCACCATTCTCTCTCTTCCTGCTTTGGGATCACGCAGTTGCCTGGGGCTGCTCCTCTCTGTGTACTTATTTCCTTCTCTTGCCTCTCTCTGTAGATCCCTTTCTTGGCTTGCCTCTCTGCATCCGTGGTCCCCAAATGGCAGCCTTGACACTTGGATTTTCAGGTTCAGGGTGGGCAGCTCATTTAGTTGGGTTGTCCTATAAGAGGAACCAGATTGGCTTAGCTTAAACTGATGTCCACCTGCTTCAGTCACTCCAGTAGTAGGTAGTAGGAAGGGCTTCCTCCTTTACAGTATGGAAGGGTTTGTGCCCTTGTATCTTCTCTTTGGTTGTTCTCTTTGCTAGGAATGGCCTTAGTCTTGACTCCCCCACAATCCTCAACTCAATCCTCCATCTTTCTCTGAAAGACCACCCCAACCAGTTTACTGCCTCTGCAGCCCTACCTGTTCTGCACCATCAAACCCTCTTCTCATCGATTGCCTTGTCACTCTTTGCTTATTTTTGGCCTTGACTTTGTCCTGCTAGAATGGGAGCCCCTTCAGGGCAATGCTGGTGATGTCCTTTTATTTTTTGAAAGCTAGCATAATACTTAGCAAACGTTGAGTGAATGAATGTAAGAAAACCAATAGATTTCATGAAACAAAGGCTTTGACTTTTTGTCTTTACACTTGTTTTGTGAGTAGCAGAAGAAACAGATCCTCCTGTTTAATAAGCACTTATTATTAGGTGCTTAATTGACTTTAAGCGCTTAATAAAGAGACTTGGGAAAAAAGAGCCATTGCCTAGTGGTCCTTTCACTTTGGGGGTTAGGGTGGCACAGGGAGGCTGTCTGTGGTTCAGGAGTTCTTGCCCTTTGCCTGCAATTGGTCAGTCCATGGCTACTGCAGTGTAGGCATCAGGGAACCGGCATTTGTGCCTTGTATAACCTTCCATTTTGTTTTATGATAATGAATAAACAGATTAGTGATTCTAGTAGGAATGGCACTGTTGATGTGGATTGTGTGCTTCATAAATTTACGTTAGTTAGGGTCATTTTGCTTTTAAATTTGCAGCAATAACTAAACATGGCAAAATCACTGTATGACAGTAGGTGGGGACAGGGGAGGGTGGTGGGAATGTCGGGTGGCAAAACCGAATCACTTGAAGAGTTTTCTAAATAGCCCATCTACCACCTTCACCTGATGCCCATTCCTGTTTTGTCACACAGGTGAATCTGATGCTTCTCTCTCCCCTAGGTGACAATTTTCACCTTCACCTCTTTGCCCACGACGTCCATCTCTTTCTCCCAGGCTCTGGTGGAAATGGTGTGAAGGAGGGGAGAAGATGGATGAGTGCTCACCGTCTCCTATTTGTTTTCAATGCTTGCAAATACCCCATCACCCCACGCTGGGAGAGCCTCTTCTGAAGTTTCCAAGTCTGCCTGATCCTTCTTAGCAACAAGCTGGCATTTTTGCTTGTGCGCAGCAGCTGTGGAACCCGCATTGAGGTGTTTGGACATAAATGCTTTCTAATCCACTATTAAGTCCTTCAGTTTGTGTTCTCATAACATTACTCATAATGAACTGTTCACATACTGATGTCAGTTTAATATGCTGCTTCCCCAGGAAGGGACCGGTAATTTAGTGTTAATTAATGATGACTTATAGCAAATTATGTTGCCGACTTACTGATGCTCCCGGGTGACACGCACATCTTTCCAACGAAACCATAACATTATCACTTAGCACTCACGCAGCACTTCACATGCGAAGAAGACGCAGTGATGGAGTCAGCTGCTGTGTCACTATCCCTCATACTCCTCCTGTCAGGTGGGTTAGGAGAAGTGTCCCTCATTATAGGTAAACTTGACACACTGAGTTTTAAATTGGCCAAACTGCTAAGCTGGAGGAGTTATATTTACTCATCTCAGGTCTAGAATGGATGGCACCGGCAGGCTGGGGCTCATCAGATGTTTAGTGGGGAGGGCTGGGAAGCACAGCCCTGCAGGTGAGCCCCATCAGGCGCTTCCATTTATTATCTATCTTAGTCAATGATGTAAACAGTAACCAGGGTAAACCACATCCCTTTTGGCTGCTCCTGTTTGTCGCCTGCTCTCCAGTCCTTTTCTGCACTTGTCATCCCCTCCACAGAGGAAAGTCATTCCCACCAGGTATTTTATACCCAGAACGGATCAACAGGGGAGCTGGAGTCGGGGTGAAGGGGCACCCGATATTTGGACGTGATAGAAGGTGGCACCAATGGTAAAGGGGCCTCTGAGATACAAAAAAAGGCCATAGGAAAAGTAAGTCGCTAATTGGACCATGCTGCTAACAGATATGACCAAGGTCATACACGTTTTTGTTGTTAAAATGTCCAGCCTCTTTCCATGGGGTGGTGTTTTCAGTGGGAAACATCTTAGTTTCTCTATGACCAAAATCATCCGGAATCATTGGGAATTTACTTTATATAGTGGATGTTAGAAGTCAATGTGGTTGGACCACAATCTATTGCAGAGTAGGGGAGGGAAACCCCCTGGTTATCCTCCATTTTCAGGGGTGAGGAAGTTTAAGGATGAGGAGCTGGACAATGAGTCCAGCCTCACAGAACAAGGAGGGACAGACTGGAGACCACTCTGTGGCCATGAGATGCAGGGTCCTTATTCATCTCCTCTCTATTCTCTGTCCCCTGCCTGCCGGTGTTGCCCTTTTGTGCTGGACACGTTATATGCTCTGAAATATTAAACACATCCATTTGAAACAATATTTTGATTTTTTATAACTGATAAGGAGAAGGGAAATTAGGTTCCCCTCCGGCCAGAAAAAAGGGCAATCTTTACTCTTCATGGGAGAAAGATAAGCCCACTCAATTTGTGGAGATGGTGTCAAATTAAATTACTTCTCCAGAAACTTATATATGTATAAAATCCAACTCGTCTTTCTTGGAAGAAGCACTGTTACCAGTTTCCTTTGTCCCTGTTCCGCAGCAAACTCCAGGACCTTAATTAATCCCAGCTCTTGATTTCATTGGTTCATTTACGTCTTGTTCTTGTCTTGCTTGCCAACCCCAATTTAAAATAGAAATTGGCTCCCATAACAGACAACTGAGCTTATTTCAAGCTTAAATATGAGTAGAACTCATATCAGAAACTTTTATTTATTATTCTTCAACTCTTGTATCAGAGCCTTTCGAGGAAGCCCAAGCAAACAAGTGACACATTCAGACTAGAGAAGCAATTTGCCCCTTCATGGAGGATTTAGCAGAGCAGCTTTATTCTGATGTCTTAAAAAAAATCTGTGGCAGTTGGGAAAGATAACCTTATTTGCATCTGTGGCTGTATCCCTTGGCCAATAATGATGATAAATCATCTAAAGTTTTAAGAGGTTAGTGGTGCTCAGAACATGAAGTTCACCTGAGAGGGGAGGGTGTACCCTTAGGGTGACTTCTACTCCCCCCACACACACCCTTGCACATGTTTCTAGGTGGAGAAAGGGTAGACCCACTGGGGAAGGGAGATAGTATGGTAAGCATTCAGCAGAGGCAACTCTAGAGTCCAGCTGTCCAAAATTTAAATTCCGACTCTCTACTTTCTAGATATGTTAGATTGGGCAAGTCACTTGACCTTGAGCCTCAGTTTCTTCACCAGGAAATGGGTATAATAATATCCACCCTACATAGTTGTCGTAAAGATTAAATGAGGATTTCCTGTTAACATGGAGGTGTAGGTAAACACACTTTACCTCCTCACGCAACCACATGAAGAATTATAACTAGACCTCGAAATAAATAACACCCAGAACTGTCAGAAAATCGAGCTGCGTGGAAGTCCTACACCAAGAATTTGAAGAAACCACATTCATCCAAACGGGTAGGAAGGGCAGAGATGCAGAGACAGGCGGAGAGGAGCAGAGATGTGGTATGGCACAGAGAGGTGGTGGCGGCAGAATGGGTGGTCCCATATTCACATGTGGTGGATAAAAGTTGGGAGGAATACCTTGGAAGCGAGCAGTCCCAGCCCCAGGACAGACCGAATAGCCCAGGGTTCCAGCACTGGGCAGATAAATCCCTATAACTTCTGCCTGTAAAAACCAGTTGGGGGTTGGGACAATGGAAGAAACTGCCAGATTTTCAGGAGACTCTGCTTAAAGGGTCTGTAGGACTTAAAATACACACATACCCACCCACCAGGGAAACAGCTGGAAGAGTGCTGGCTAAACCTCCAGAAGCCAGGCAGTGGCACTGTCCTGTCTCCGAGCCCCACCCCCGTCAGACCACAAAGTGATGAAGCAAGTCTCCCCATCCTGGTGATTACCTAAGGCTCTGCCCTACACAATTTACAGGTGCCTTTTCTACAATTGGCCACACTACTAAGACAGGGAGTCAAAGCAGCTCCACCTAATACACAGAAATAAACACAGGGAGGCTGCCAAATTGAGGAGACAAAGAAATATGGCCCAAATGAAAGAACAGAACAAAACCCCAGGAAAAAACCTAAACAAAACAGAGATAAACAGCCTATCGGATTCAGAGTTCAAAATACTGGTGATTAGGATGCTCAAAGAACTCAGTGGGTACAGTAACAACATAAAGAAAGAAAAGTTACACTAAATGAAATAAAGAAAAATCTATAGGGAACCAACAGGGGAGGGGATGAATCTGGGATTCAAATCAACAATTTGGAACATAAGGAAGAGATAAGCATTCAACCAGAACAGCAAGAAGAAAAACAAATTGAAAAAAATGAGGATAGCATAAGGTGCCTCTGGGACATCTCCAAATGTACCAAAATCTGAATCATAGGGATGCTAGAAGGAGAAGAGGAAAATCAAGAAATTGAAAACTTATTTGAACAAATAATGAAATAAAACTTCCTTGAGTTTGTGAAGGAAATAGAGATAAAAACCAGGAAGCACAGAGAGCCCCAAACAAATTCGACCCAAGGCAACCCACACAAAGACATCATAATTAAAATGCCAAAGGTTAAAGATAGAGGACCTTAAAAGAAGCAAAACAAAAGAAGCTAGTTACCTACAGGGGGGTTCCCATAAGACTGTCAGCCAATTTCTCAAAAGAAACTTTGTAGGCAAGAACGGACTGAGAAGAAGTATTTAAAGTGATGAAAAGCAAGGATCAACAACCTAGATTACTCCATCCAGCAAAGCTACCATTTAGAATGGAAGGGCAGATAAAGTGCTTCCCAGACAAGGTAAAGCTAAAGGAATTTATCATCACCAAGCCATCATTACGTGAAATGTTCAAGGGACTTATCTAAAAAAAAGAAGATCAAAACTATAAGTATTAAAATGGCAACAAATTCATAACTATCAACAACTGAATCTAAAAAAAAAAAAAAAAAAAACCAAACTAAGCAAACAACCAAAACAGAAAAGAATCATATATATGGAGATCATTTGGAGGGTTATCAGCTGGGAGCAGGAAGGGAGAGAATGGGGAAAAAGGTACAGGGAATAAGAAACATAATTGGCAGGTACAAAATAAACAAGGGGATGTTAAGAATGTGAGATAGGAAATGCAGAAGTCAAATAACTTATATGAATGACCCTTAGACATGAACTAAAGGGTGTATTGCTGGAGGGAATGGGGATGCCAGGCAGAGGGGGATAAAGGGGGGAAATTGAGACAACTGTAATAGCATAATCAATAAAATATATTTTAAAAAGATTAAATGAAATAAGATGATATACTTAGGCAATTGGCATATCGTAAGTACTCATCAAAATTCAAGTTTCTTTTTTTTAATTCTTGTTTATTCTAGTACAGTTTTCCAATTTTTACCTCTTTGTCCTCCTCTGCCCATCCCACCCCATGTTCCCACAGTCAATCCCCACACCGTTGTCCATGGGTCGTTCATACATGTTCTTTGACTAGTCCCTTCTCCTGCTTTCCACCATTCCCCTCCCCCCTCCTGCCCTCTTTCCTCTGGTGGTTGTCAGTCTCTTCCTTGTTTCCATGTCTCTGGTTAATGAGCAAATCACAGTTCAAGTTTCTTATCTTGAGATGCAGAGTTAAAATATGGCAAGAGAAACAGAGGTGGATAGACCAGTAGAACACAGGGCAGCAGAAATTTGGGAATCCCAGACATGGAGAAAGGCTCACCAGTGGTCACCTTGTTTGATACCTATTGAAGCCTACAAGTCAAATCTCCATGCCATCCCCATCCACTAGTTTCATGGAAGAGTAATAAGGCTCTTTCTTCTCTAGGGAGACCAGTCAGTGGGGGCAGGAGCTGTGGGCAACAGAATAGGCTGTATATGTTTTTTTTTAATACTTACCCAAGGATACGATTGATTTGAGAGAGAGAGAGAGAGAGAAACACCGATGTGAGAGAGAAACATTGATCAGTTGCCTCCTGTATGTGCCCCAACCTGGGATCAAACCTGCAACCCTTCTGTTCACGAAACAACACTTCAACTAACTGAGCCAGGAACCAGGGCTTGCTTTAATTAATTAATTAATTTTAATCTTAAAAATTTATTGATTGATTTTAGAGAGAGGAAGGGAGAGAGAGAGAGAGAGGAGCTATTCTTGAAACTGCAGTGTGCCTACAAATCACCCAGCGATCTTGCTAAAATGTGGGTACAGATTGAGTTGGTCTGCAGTGGGACCAGAGCCTTGGAATTGGTGATGCAGATGCTGCTTATGCACTGATCACGTCTGAGGAGCGCGGGGGCTGCCTACAGAGTCCCCAGGTGCTCCGCAGCAGAATCACCTGGGATGTTTATTACCATGCAAATTCCCTGGCCCTGCTCCAGACCAACTGAATTCTAATCTCTGAGGACGGCGTCAAGCAGTGCACATTTAAACGAACACCAGGGTGATTTTTAAAGATGTCCTGGTTAGCCTCAGAGCCTGTGTTCCCAAGGGGCCCAATCATGACGGACCTGGTCTTCTCCCCGCGTGTCCCTTTCAATCCCAGGGCTGGCCAGTCAGCCAGGCAGGGCCTGGACAGCAGGCCTTTGGTGCTGTACCTTAAAAAAAGGAAGCCAGAAACAGAAGCCCTGGGGCTGCTGTCATCACACCTCCAGCTAAAAACCACATCTTAATACGTCCACGGGCTGTGGGCAGCAGGGGTATATTAATGCCCCAAGCCCTGAGGCTAGAAATACAGCTCTCCTCTTTGGATTTGTGGCAACTGCTGGGCCTGATCAACCACTGCACTGACCTGGCCGGTGGCCTTTGGCCAGGAGGTGAGGAGCTGGCATGACCCTCCCCAGATGTACAGTACGCTGCTGCACCGCACATACCAGCCAGCTGTTTTAGCTTAACGAACCCAGAACAATGGAATCCCGAAGAGCTGGCTTCCAGTTCAAGCTGAGGAAGAATCATGCGTGCAGACCTAGAAATAGGCTCTTCATAGGGAGTCAGCCTTACGTTGGGGCCACAGGGTCCAAAGCTGTCCTTGAACCCAGGCTCCTGTAAGTCCTGCAGTCCTGCAACCTCAGGGTGGGTGGGGCGGGAAGGGCCAGCTCTGGCCAACACAGCATCCAGGCAGGAGGGGCCCAGGAATAACCGGATCCCCATTTTGTCCCATGCATGCCCCCTCAAATATTACATCAGCCTTAGCGAGGGCCTTGGAACTTCACCCTTGGCTATTTATTCCTTTAGATCTCATGGGCTTCTTGATCACAGAATCCTCCCTGAAAATATAAACATTCCTGGGCCATTTCCTCACCTCTGCGATAGGCGATCCTTGCTGAGACTGCAGTGAAGACGAAGTAGTCGATATATGAAGAGAAAAGCAGGCGGGGAAGGCCAGGTGCAGAGTCAAGTGTCGGGTGCCACTATTACAATTTCCAGGTAATAATGGATATTTTTTGGAGGGGAGAAGTGTTACCTACTTTTCTTCTAGATCAGCAATTTTCAGCCTTTTTTGTATCATGGTGCACATAAATTAATTATGAAAATTTTGTGGCATACTGAAAAAGATATTTTTTGGCTGATCTGATAAAACCAATTAGGTATAATTTTGATTGGTTTATAAAAAAAAATGATAGTAATTACCTACCTTTTTTGCCCCAAAGTGACTTTTTAAAAATCCAGGTGCCTATGCTTGCTTATAAGCGTTTCTGGTACCAAGAATTAACCAATCAGAGGCAACCTTGTCATGTGACATGACCGATTAGATGCAACCCTAGTAGATGACCTATAAATTTATGGTTCAAGACCAGGCGTTCGCATGGAACAGCTATTGTTGTGTTGGCTGTTGTCATTTTTTAACTTGACAATGTAAGGGAAAAGAGGTCAGTGCCCCTGACTAAATAGGTATTGAGTGTTTTAAGAATTGTTTTGGTGCACTGGTTGAAAATTGCGGTATTAGATCATTGCTAAATATGCCACCGGGTAGGTAGCCCGAGGTTTACTGTTCCCAAGCCACTCTGATCCTACAGAAGCCAGATGCAGGGATAGGAGGTGATTAAATAACATGAGAACATCCCTCCGACCTGAAGAGTGAGAGGCTCTGATGTCCCTGTTGTCTGGAAAACAGTGCCTAACGTGATAACACAAGCTTGTGTAGGAGTCTGATTTGACAGATAAACAGAAATGACCAACTGGCGGACCTAAATTCCAACGACCCCCTGCAGAGCTGCCTCAGACATCTCTGCAGGGTGGCGCGCACCTGGCATTGCATGGGGGGGCCCTTTATGATGTGGCACAAGGCCTCCTCCTGTGCATTCTGCCCCAAGGTCTCTGGGTGGAATAACAGCCATTTAAAGCCATTTTTTTTTGCAGCTTAAATTTTTTTCTTGTTGTATTATAGTTTTCTTGTTGTATTATTGTATTATAGTTGTCCTGCTTTTTCTCCCTTTGCCCTCCTCCGCCCAGCCCACCCCCGACTCCCACGGTCAATTCCCCACACTGTTGGCTGTATCCTTAATAAAGTACAGTGAAACAGAAGGGACATATTATAGCCCCAGGAGTGTCTGCACTAAGGCTGGGCTTCCTGCACTGCCCCACCGGAAACACAAAGGACCACGGATCCCGCCAGACAGACTTCTGTTCGCCCTTTCCAGAGCCGGCCTGTCCTGGGCCCTGGCTCCAAAGCTGCCCTCCGAGGCCTGTTCCATCGGCTTCAAAGGTGGTGTTATTGTCGGCTGGGCAGCAGGATGCGTTGTGAAGGACAGGACACTGAGGGGAACGGGCACGTATGCAGGCAGCTGGAGGCTCTGGCTTTGAGCCGGTGTTCGCAGGTGGCACGTGCGCACACATCGCACCTCCTGTGAACTCACAAACACTGAGCGTGTTTGAGCATTTGCAGAACTCATTTATGTTTGCTTTTCTGTTGGTCATTATTTGATTTGGCCCCTTCCACCTACTCCCTTTTCTCTGCTCTCTGTCCAGCACTATGCCACAGACATTGCTCTGGGATCCTGGAGAGGCAGGGGCGAGGATGAAGTGGGCTCAGAGGCAGGAGTCAGGACTCCATCTGGCTTTTCTGACAGCTTTTGCATAGACCTGTGATCTCATGTAACCCGGGGAGGGAAGATGGGCATTGCCCCCATTCCACCTGCTGTCCAATTTTATTTATGGAGAAACTGAGGGTCAGCAAGGTGAAGTGACTTACCCAAGGTCACTGGCTGGATCCTGACTGATACAGCTCATTATAATACAGTTACCAGGACAATATTTCCTGCACATCAACCCTGTCTACCCAAGCTTGGTGTCAGTACCTCACGGGTGGATCTAGGGACTTCAAAGATGCTTGCTTGTTGATTGAAAAATTCCAGCTGTTATTTTCTTAGGTTTTCCTAGTTTTGTATTTTTGAACTGCTGGGTAAGAGAAGGCGTAAACTGGCACAGGTAGACAATGGGTTTTACTGGAAAGTGAGAAGCTTGAGGTTTTGCTTTACTCTTTCCCATCTAAGGCAGACTCTGGAGAAGGCCTAGAAGAGTCCAGAACAGGTGGGACCCTGTTCTTCCGTCATTCTATGGGGCTGTCTCCTTGCCCCTCTGCAGGTCACCTCTCAGGGTACAAGGAGTCAGGGAAGCAGACATGATTCCTTGTCTATGGGGAAGATGGAACCCCATAGGAGAAAGTGCGGGCAGTGAGTCATGTTGTTTGTTAAGGGAAAACCAAGATGCTAAAATAAAGCCCATTAATGATAGTTTTTAGAATTTCCTACCTGAGTCCCCAAAGCATGACTGTATGACCTTCTTTTTAAATTAAATTTATTGGGGTGACATTGGTTAATAAGATCACAAAGTTTTCAAGTATACATTTCTATGATACATGATCTATATATTGTATCTTGTGCCCACCACCCAAAGTCAGATCATCTTCTGTCACTGTATGTTGGGTCCCTTTTACCCTTTGTTATCCACTCCCACATCCCCATGCTTCTGGTAACTGCCACATTTTTGTGTCTATGAATTGCAGTTTTATATCTCACATATGAGTGAAATCATATGGTTCTTAGCTTTTTCTGACGGACTTATTTCACTTAGCATAATATTCCCAAGGTCCATCGATGTTGTTGCAAATGGCAGGATTTCATCCTTTCCTATGGCTGAGGAGTGTTCCATTGTATAAATGTGCCACATCTTTATCCAGTCCTCTAGCAAAGGTCACTTCGGCTGTCTCCATGTCTTGGCCACCATGGCTAATGCTGCAATGAACGCGAGGGGGTGTATATCTTTGCAAATACATGTTTTTGAGTTTTTCGGGAAGCTACCCAATACCCAGGAGAGGGATTGCTGGGTGGTAGGACCTGCTTGTGTCAGCAACAGTAGCTCAGGGTTTCCGTCAGAATTGTTTGCCTTAGAAGATTCCCTTCCACCAGTTTTCAGAGCCACGTACACTCTCGCCCATTCTAGCATGATCTTGTTGGCCCCTGTTCACCATTTCCCTCTTGCCTTTTAATCTCTCCCCTCTCCTTTCTTAGAGTTTATCTTGAGAGTTACCTTGGAGCTAGAAGGAAGGGGCTGGATGGAAGGAAGGAAGGAGCTTGAGGAAGGAATGTCCTCTTGCCTTGTGTCCATGGTCCTTAGACAGCAATCCACATACATGCCAAGGACACAGAGAATGAATTGCATTGTTGCCCATGGCAACCAATTCTGAGGTTGGCTCTCCTCTGGTTTGGTGGTGCATGAGTTTGAGGAGCACTGCAGTTTCTTTGGGGTCTGAGAGTCTGCGGGTCTTCATTCCCTGCACATGCAGTGGTACTTTTCTTTTCTAGCAATATTCACAGACACACACACATGCACACACACATACTCACACTTGCTCTCATGCATGAAGTCACTACCGAAGCTTTGGTTGACATGAGTATGTCAGCTGTTGATGATGGAGAAGCTTCTGGAACACTTCCTGGGAGCCTGAGCCTGAGCAATTCAATTCTGGATTTCTAGGCTAATAAACTGAGGAGCAACTGAGGAAATAATACTCACTTGCAGTTGGAGACCTGGGTTCCTCCTATTTTTGTTTCCAACTAGCTGTGTGTAGTCACATAACTGATGAGCCTCCCTTGCCTTATCTGTTTATTTGGCTAAAAATGCTTATCTTACGATGTTAACTGTGAAGATTAAATAAGATAGTGGTTGTGCAAATGCCTACAGTGACTGAAACAAAATGTTTGATGGAGACTTGGGATACCGTTTGTGTGCATGGTGCTAGGTGTTACTGGGGAATCTACAAAAGAAATAGAAGACATGAGCCCTTTAGAACATTGCAGTAAAATACACAAATGTAAAATTTACCATCTTATTTCTAGGTGTGTGGTTCAGTAGTGTTAAGTGTATTCCCGTTATTGTATAACCAATCTCAGGACTTTCATCTTGCAAAACTGAAATCCTGCACCTGTTAAACAATCACTCCCCACCTCTGCTGCCCCCGGCCCTTGGCAGTCACCATTCTACTTCCTGTTTCTGTGAATCCAACTACTCCAGTTACCTCATTTAAGTGGAATGTTACAGTATTTGTCTTTTTGTGACTGGTTATTTCATTTAGCAGAATGTCTTCAAGGTTCATCCATGTTAAAGCAGGTGTCAGAATTCCCTCCTTTTTTAAGGCCGAGTAATATTCCAAGGACATGGACCTTTTAAAATGTCTGAATAACATAAAACACAGCACATATGCAGAGCCGCAAAAAAAAAATGACAAAGTAGCCTGTCATACAAGATACCCAATGCACAATGACAGAGTAGCAGGGAGGGGACAATCCTGTGCAGTTTCAGGAGGCTCCTGCCCTCCCTGGCCCTGGTTCTGTGTCTTAGGGCCGCCTACTGCTTAGTGACAGCGTCTGGGTCTGGGTCCAGCTGAATAGTTCGAGTCATCAGATCCCTGTGGTGCAAGGCAGTGATTCCCAAACAAATGGGACCAAAGAGTGGTGAACAATTTAAACTTGCTCCTGGGTTTCCAAGAGTGAGGGACAGTAGGATTTGGGGACAGAAAAGGGTGCAGCATGTGCCCAGGCTAAGGAGCTGGAGAACAGAGGGTGGTAATAATAAGTTTCCGTTACAGTCTGGCATTTGAGAAAGGTGGCTTATTTCCATTTGTAGATAAAGGTAATGCTTGTCAAAGATTTGACGCAGAACCTGTGGGCTTAGCCAACCAGCTGCATGCAAGGGTGAGGTTGGCCTGCCCACCGTCACCCATTCCTGGTGGACTGGAGAGCACATTCATCCATTCCCACCGCCTTTCCATTCAGTGACTGATTGGCTGCCAAGGGAACAGGGGTTGGCGGAGGGCTCAGACTTGGATCCAGCCAATTGCGCCCCTCCTTCCGTGGGGGAGAGGTGGAAGGCGTCCTTCACATGGGCCAGTGCAGAAATCTGAAGAGTGGGGCACCATGCCTCTGATCCCCTAATTTCAAGTGTTTACTAAATGCTACCATATTCCCCACCAGAAACAATAGGGCTCATTCTCTGATTTGTGCTGTGCGTGATGGAAATTTACTCCCCTGGTTTTGCTCATTCTTCTTTAAGTTAACAGCACCCTTTTTGAGAGAAGCATTTAGAGTCCCCCCTAACTAGGGTGGATCTAAGTGTTTTGGTTTGTTTATTTGTTTCTGTCAAAATCAGGTGAGTCATTGCAAGGTCCCAGTTGATGACATCTATTAGGTATTTATTATGCTGCGTCTCTCACTCATTGTTATTCATGAGTAGATACAAAAGAAGTGTTGCTTTGGCTCTCCCTGCTCTGGGTCTCCAGGAGCAAACTAAGTAAGCTAAGTGAGTTAAGTGATGGGGTGGGTATCACAGGGGAACCTGGGAGTACTGTCCATGGGGACCTGAGATGGGTGGACTGTTTTTTTTTTT
>PVKU01008829.1:0-69068 GCA_004027475.1 Anoura caudifer | reverse complement strand
TTCATTTCACTTATTGTAGCCTTCATTTTTTCATCTAATTTGTGAGCAAAATCAACCAATTCTGTAAGCATCCTGATTACCAGGGTTTTGAATTGTGCATCTGATAGGTTGGCAATCTCTTCATCGCTTAGATAAATTGGCTCTGGGGCTTTGATTTGTTCTCTGGTTTGAGCCATTTTCATTTCTGGGTTTTTTTTTTTTGTTTGTTTGTTTTATCTAGTCGCGGCTGTTACATAGTGAGGGGTGGAGCCTCAGGTGTTCCCCAGGGCGGGACAGCCCGGTCGCTGGGTAGTGACGCTGTATGTGGGGGCGGGGTCTGAGAGGAGAATGGCGGTTGCTTTACTCTCTCTCAGATTCCAGTTCCTTTCACCGCTTCCCCTTTGCCTGGATTATCCGCACGTGAATGTGGGACCACCCGGTCAGCCAGCTGCCTTGTGCGGTCTCACTGGTTCTGCACAGTTGCTGCCCCGTGTCCGGGGTCTGCTAGTCGCTGCCTGTGCACCTGGGGGCTGCCAGCCGCTGCTGCCTGCGTGCCTGGTCCGCACCTCCGCTTTTTCCTGCCGCAACTCCGCCCCTCTTACTGGTCTGGATGAATCGTTGTTGGACTTCCAAACAGTTTGATTTTCTGAGATCTGGTTGTTTTCTTGTTTCTAAATCTTTGTTGTCCTTAATTTGGTTGTGAGAAGAGGCACAGTGCGTCTGCCTATGCCTCCATCTTGGCCGGAAGACCTCAAATAATTTTTTGACTCAGTTTTTTAATGATAATATCTTCTTAGGTACATAGAGAAAATTACAGATTAGCAAGGTTCTTTATATGCAGCCGATGAAGAATTGGTTTTAAGGCATTAAGCTATAAGCTAAAAAGATAAGAGAAATATTAAAATGTATACTTGGTATATTTGATTGATGCTGAAATATTAATGTGCAGTTTGACTTATTTTAGGTTCTATAAATCAACAAGACTTTTCTTTAGGGAAAAGTGAAGATTTGGGGACAGTTCAGGAGAAGTCTACCAAAACCCTAGTCATAGGACCTCTTGACTTTCGCCTGGATAGCAGTGCAGTACATAGAATTTTGAAGATGATTGTTTGTGCCTTGGAACATGAATATGAGCCATATAACATGCTGAGACCAGGTTTGTTTTTGTCTTAAATTTGATTCTCTTGCTAGTTGATTTGAATGGGTATATAATTTAATTTGTTGTATTTTGTTAACTTACCCTTTTTAGTAAATTTTGCTTACTTGACTTCCATGTATTTAGTTGTTAATTTAAAGAGTAAACGTGTATTGAAGTTGTGGGAGATGGGAGAGGTCAATATTTGGGCATAAATACTTATTTACCAGTATTTGTCAGTATTTTATTGTTACACATTTCTGATACTCTTTCCAGGGAATACTCTTGAAATATGACCATTTTTCTATGTTACTGAATTCTAAGGAGCAGACATGAGGATATTTTATAAACATACTAATTTAACAAGAAAACTTAGGTCTCACTGGTAAAAAAGAATTTGTTCTACAACTAAATTTTTCTACATGGTATGAAGGTGTGGTCATCACAGTTACATAAAATACAAGTTCCTTTTTTTATGTAATAAAGTGCTCTAGAGTAGAGCATCATAGCACAACAAGGGAGTAAAGGATAGTAAGGAAATCAGCCTATGGGATCAGACTGTGATTTGAATTCTTACTCCCACTTATTCTTGACCTTAGGAAATTTAATTAACACTGCTGATTTTTTGTTTCTCTTTGCCTATAATTAATTTGATTATGTGACAGATGGTTAAATTCTCTTCTCAATATCCATTTTCCTGTTATTTTATAGTAACAGGAATTTGTGTGATATAGATTTTTATGATAGAAATAAAATATAGTCATATGACTTGGTTCTGGTTCCTGAGATGGGTCCAAAACTTCATATGAATTCTAGGCTATGACTGTAAAAGGCAGATAGCATGCTTTCCTCCCCCCTCATTCCCTCTTCTGGCTGGGAATGAATTATAATGGCAGGAGTTCTTGCTGTCATCTTAGATTCTGTGATGAAAGCTGCATGCTGAGTATGACAGAGCAATAAGATAGAGATCTTCGTAGTGTGGTAGCACCATGCCAGCTCCTACCCTTTAGACTCAGATTGCTGTTTGAAAGAGAAGCTTCTGTTTTTGTTGAAGCTTCTGTTATTTTACTTTTATCACAGCAATTTGCTGTTGTCTGAAATGATACACTAATAGGACTTACTTCCAAAGATTAGTTCATGTAAAAGCACGTACCACAGTGTATTACTACTATTAGCTGACCTTAGTTTTATGTATAGACAGTTCTCAGTTTGCATGGCAGTTAGAGACCATGCAAAGCTGAAATCATGCACAGGGACAGAGTAGTTGTCCCACACTTAGTTTTATCAAGATACTAGAAACTCTCTTACTCTTGGTATAAATGTATATAGAAGTGAAAAAATAGTCAAAGGAATAGTAAAAAATTAAGGATTTTATTTCTTTTTGAAAACTTATTAAGAGTAGTTTGAACAGTGGTTGTCTCTTTCCCATTATATAACTTACAATACCTTGTGTCTTTCCTATGTCATGGCAAATTAATAAACTCCTGAGTTTGGACCAGAGTCCCATGTTTTATCCTATACACGTCAAAGTAGTGAAAACCTCTAAGAGTTCCTTTAACAGAAAGTATTTTGCTTACATCACTTCCTCTGGGACATTTTCATTTTTTTTTATCACAATTGTTCTTCATCTTTATTGGTAAGGTTGTCTTCACTAAGCTCCGTTAGCTGCATGTCTTGAGTCTCTTCCAGGGTGCAGCGTCGCTATTTCCCATGGTCACCTATTCTGTAATGCCAGTAATGTTTAATTAGAACTGCAGCTCCAGCATGATGGGTTTTTGTTTCTTTGCTGCACTTTCATCTTTGATTGCCAGTTCTCTGTTTCATTTATCCATTTTTGTAATATGTCATGTGGCTTTATCACCAGTAATCAAGGAGGCAGTAAAACCACATGCTTTGCTTTCTATCTGTGCATGAGCTAAATATAAGAAATACCAGTAACTAGTACCCAAACCTGACAGACTTGGAGAAGTGACGTGATTGGTCACTGATCATGATGATCATCTCTTATTTATGTAATGATATGTGGGCTGAACAACAAGTAGTAAAGTTTGTACTTAATGCAGTTAGTTACAGTTATTATACTGAGGTAACTGACATTTGAACTGCGCTTTTGGGAACTGGCATTTTTAAACAAATTGTGTATATCAAAATTGTGCAAAGTGAGAGCTTCCTGTACATACATACAGGGGTGGGCAAAAGAAGGTTTGCAGTTTTGATTATGCAAAAACAGTTTATCTAGCTATTGTAATAAGCATAGCCTGCATATCTTTTTACATACGAACAAGTATAAACCTACTTTTGCCCAACCCTGTATATCCATTTATACGATTGCACATGTATAAATCTTAAGTAGTTCAGTTCTACTCTACTCTTTTTGTAGCTGTCATTGAAGTACAATATACAGTAAATATTGCGAAGCACATAAAACCTAAGGGTATATATAGTTCTGTGAATTTTGCAAACGTAATCACATTTATGTTAATCGTTTAAGACATGGAAGTGTACCAGCACTCCAGAAGTCCCTTTGTGCCCTCTTCTGGTCACTGCTCCAACCCCAGGGGTGACTAACCACTCTCTTGACTTCTGACATCATAGATTTAGCTTTGTTTATTTTAGAATTCATGTAAATGGAATCATAGTATGTACTCTTTTGTCTCTGGCTTTAGCTTACATTATGTTTATGGGATTTCCATTGTGTGAATATACCATAACTTACTTATCCATTTTACTGTTAGTATTTGGTTAGTTTCTAGTTTTTGGTTATTATGATACTTATGCCAAAAACATCCTAGTACATGCCTTTTGATAAACATATGTACTAATTTCTCTTGGTTGTTTGAGAGTGGAAACAGTTGGATAAAAGGATTGTACATCTTTACTGGTAGTAGGTATTTCTGAACTGTTTTCCGAGGTGGTTGAGCTACTTTATACTACTGGCTATGGTGTAAGAGAATTTTAGTTGCTCTTGATCAGGTTGTTGGCATACTGTGACTTTCTGCTTCTTTTTGTACTGCCCATGAGCTGATTATGGGTTTTGCATTTTAAGTAGTTGGAGAAATTTGAAAAGAATCATATTTTGTGAAATCTGAAAACTATATGAAATTTGATTTTCATTTTTCATAGGTAAAGTTTTATTAGAACATAGTCTTGCATGACTGTGTTCCAAAACACTCATTCAATTATGTATTGTCTGTGCCTACTTTTTTGTACTACAGTGGCAGAGTTGAGTGTGACAGAGACTCTGTGGCCCACAAAGCCTAATATGTTTTCTTTATGGCTCTTTAGAAGGGTTGGTCTTTATGCTTACTAGCAGAGTGTTCTTAGTCTTTTTTTTTTTTAATTTTAATTGTTGTTCAAGTACAGTTTTCTGCCTTCTTTTTAAACCATTCCAGTGGGTCTGTAGTTCTATTACATTGTGACCTTATTTGCAGTTATCTGATGCCTAATGTTGTTAACTAGCTTTTGATAGGATTTTTGGCCATGATATATTGTCTTTTGTTCATTCAAGGCTTTTCTTGGGCCATTTTTCTGTTGAGCTGTTTGTTTCTTACCGATTTTCAGGGGGTTTAATTTTTTTTGTGCTGTGGGTACAAGTCCTTTGTGGAGAGAGTTATATCTATCTATGTATCTGTCTATTTATGGCAAATATTTTCTCCCAGCCTGTGGCTTGGTTTTACATTATCTCAATGGTGTTTTTTATTTATTTTATTTTTTAAATAAGAATGAAGCTGTTATTCTTGTAACAAAAAAGATTGGGAATTTTTTAAAAATATTAAAATTAAAAAGTGTTACTTTTAGAGAACAAAGACATTTATAGACTAATTAATTTAATTAAGTTTGTTAAAGTTAACATGTTATTTAACAATTGTATTATCGTTGAAAAGAAACATAGAATTTGACCTTAAGTTTGGGTAACCAATTCATTTTTTAATTATTTAAGAAAATTAGTTATTTAAAAACTAATTTTTATTGAATTGTCATCATTTCATTTTAGATATTAAGGATGAAAATGAAACAATACTGAATTCAGAAGAAGTGGCATCTTTGGAGGAATATATTCCTACTCGCCATACAAGTATCACTCTCCTTAGATGTACCTGTACGATTTTCATGGCCGAATTCAATCTGCTGGATCATTTGCTCCCTGTCATTATGGGAGAAAAGGTATATTTTGTGGTTTACTATTTGTATTTTCATGTATCCTTGTTTGTTGACCCTATGATATTGTAAGAGGAAGATGATTGATTAAGTAAAAGAAAATCTTACATAATTATCCGTGATGAAGTTAAAGCAATGTAACTGTGATTTTTTTTTAGAGTGTAATTTATGTATATCTAAATAAAATAACCTCAAGCTGAGGCTGTGTAAGAAAATCTTGAAGAGCATGGATCTGGAAGGCAGACCATACATATACTACTAGCTGTATTTTTCAAACGGGCTGACAGATTCAGCTATTAAAGAAGCAACAAGCCCAGGTCTTCAGGTAGTTTGTTGCTTACATAGATAGCAAAAGCAAATCAATAATGATGTTAGCTTGCCACATCCCTTTGAGGACAGCCCTGAAACCAGAGGGTAGAGTGACGTGCAGCATACGTGGTGGAGTATCCCGTTGGTATACTCTTAAAAGGTGCAGGTCGAAAGCTCCTTATCTCACCTGAACGAGGGATGATGATGAGAAAATGTCTCATAGTAGCCTCCCTCAAGATGAAGTGAGTGAGAAATGATTTTTTAGTGGTGCCTTACAAGACTGCCTGTCTTCCCCTGTGCTGAGTGTATCACAGGATGTTCTACCAAGGCTGCGGTAGTTGCGCTTTGTCTGTGTGGTCTCCACAGACTTGTGTAAGACTGTTGGGGTCTTACAAAGAGCATTTCCCTTGTAGTTCCTAGTTTCTAGAATTATTTTGAATGTTCACTGAGATAATGCATGTAAATCATTTTGCACATTTTAGGAACCCAGTGATTACTACTGTTATTGTTAATGAGGACTTACTAGATGTTTTAATATTTGTTTAGGTCAATATATAATGTACTGCTTTCTGAGTTTGCCACATACATATAAGGTATCTGCTATCTTAAAGTTGTTATTTTTTTGCCATATTTCTTTTGATGTCTACATAACGATCATGATTATAGAATTATAAACTATCCTAACTTTAAATAAGAACTTTTGAAAGTATGGCAAGGAATTGACTATAATGCAGGAGTTTCATTTTGCATATTTACTCTCCATTGGCCACTCATAATTAATTATTATGTTGCTAGGTAAAGAGATAACCTGAGGAAAATTTCAATGGAGAAAATTAAAATATGTCAGTATTAAACATGAACTTTAAAAGTAACTATGATTAATAACTTCAAGAAAGAGGCAGAAAAGTAGAAGATTTCAAAAGAAACCTCAGTCCATAGAAGAAGAACCACATAAAGTTCTGGAACTGAAAAATTTTAACACAAGTTAGAAGTAAAAGGATGCAAGAAGATAGCCTACTTAAATGCTTATCAAGGGAGAGTTAGTGTGGCTTATTTAATATCAACAAATGAAGAGTGTAAGACAAGAAAAATTATTAGAAATAAAGAGAACCACTTCATAATGAGGAAAGTGTCAATTGAAAAAATGAATAACATAGATAATTCTCACAGATGTTATATTGAATGAAAGCAGGCAGACATGAGTATATATTGTATGATTCTATTTAGATACAGTTCAGGAACAGACAAAACTAATCTATGATGATTGAAGTGAGAATATTTGCTACCTCTGCTGGGGATTCATATAGCCTGAGAAGAGAACCTTCTCAGGTGCTTGAAATATTGGTGGTTACAGATGTAAAACTTGTTGAGCTCTACACTTAAGATATGTGTACTGTACTGTATATCTCAATAACTCAAAATAATTTCACTTCAGAAGTAAAATAATTGCTTGATAAGTGGTAGTTTAAAAATCATTATTAATAAAGTCAAAAAAGCACGATTGTAAGTTCAGTTTAGTCCATTTTAGTCACAGTGTTTCTCAATAATGGTACTATTGATTTTTTGAACTAGAGAAGCATTAAGTAGCATTTACCATCTTTAGCCAGTGGCTACTAAATGCCAGTACTGCTTCCCAGTTATTGTGATGATGACAGACAAAACAAAAACAGTGAAACTGCTCTTCCCACATTTTTTTTTTACCTACCTCTGGGTAGAAGGTCACTGTTTTTCTTTGAGAACTACAGGTGTGGCATTTTAATGGAATAAGTTAGTTCTAGGACAGGAGGGAGTTGTTTGCTAATCAGGGTTATATTCTGGATATCTTGAAACTTACCTGCATTTATCTTGAAACTTAGAATGATTCTGTAACACTGAAAACTAAGAGTATTATGAGATTCTTAGGACTTTATGAGCCTTTAGCGTGTGTGTTGTTAGTAGATAAGACATGAACCAGAGATTTTTCTATTCTGCAAACTTTGCTTATTATTAGTATTTTTGAAACTGTCTGAAGTAGTCCACTTAGTTCTTAAGTCATCTGAATGTGAAAAGCCATCTAAATGGAAAGAGGATAAAGGGTGGCTGGCTCTGGGGTATCTAGGAAAGTTCTTCTGAGTGATTAGGCTGAAGAAATGTGCTGAGGCACACAGTGGCACTGTACAGTTGATTGAAAAAATGAAAAGCTTCAGCTGAAAGGGGAGTGATAATTTTGCAATAATTATGCATTTTTTTGAAATCTGGGACATACTTAAAAATTTGTAGAAGGTTTTGTTTTTGGTTTTAGTAAGAGATTCCCATAGAAAGGCGTCATTTCCAGTTCAATTTAATAATTACTGCAAGATGTGTCAGTCTGAAGCTGGTATAGAGAACATTGCACATCAGTCACTGTTCTACTGAAATATAAAGTGACTGCTGTTGTTTTGCAGAGTTCAAGTAACTTAATGAATACTACGAACTTCCAGTCTCTTCGGCCTTTGCCTGCTGTTCAGATATTGGTGGATAAAATTAATCTGGACCATTCTGTGCCAATGTATGCTGAACGTTTGGTACATGTGGTCAGCAGCCTCACTCAGCCTTCTGATAATCTGCTTCATTATTGCTATGCACACTGCTACCTTAAGGTATGAAAAGCGAATTTTTTTCTTTATTAGTATCTGATGGCTTTGGGAAAATTAATTAAATCTCTTTTTATTTTAAAGTTGTAATTTCACAGAATTAGTACCCCATATGATGAAATTTAAATGAGATGATAGATATATTATTTAATATAATTAAAATGAATAAAAAAGTGTATCTGTTTCAAAGATATTTATTCAGTTATTTGATATCAATACCTTAATGTTTATAAGATAATAATGATAATTTTTGAAGATTTTATGTATCATTGATGATGATATTTATAAGCAATATGCAAGAGCAGTTAGTTTATAATGGTGTTTTAAAAGATTCGTGTGACTCATCTATGTGAGACAATATTTTATAAGGATTTAAGCACATTTGCTTTTTAGTCACTTTCCTCTTACTCATGTTAATTTCTTGATGTGGAAGGAAAACTTTTTGATTGCTTTAAATCAGTTTATGTAAAGTTAATTATTGGAGATTTTGGTCAGCTCTTAAATAGGTTTGGTTTTTTTTTTTTTTTTTTTTTTTTTTTTGTAAATAAGCAATACAGCCAAGTATAAGTAATGCAAAAAGATAAACTCAAATGTTGATCAGTGTTTTTGCTAAGCAAACACAGATGTATAGTCTAAGTAGAGATTGCATAGACCTAATTAATTGAAGCTATCTCTATGTAGTTTCCTCCAAGTTCTTTGCAGTTCTGCAAATAGCCAGCAGGGGATCTCCTCTACACCCATTTCCATCTAAGTACAGTTAATGATAAGTGCCTTTGATTATACTGTTGAGGCATTTTATAGAATGTGAGAAAGTGGCTTGAGAGAGTTCTTACTTGTATATGGATGGTGTAATGTGATAAAATATTATCTTTAGGCACACTCTAAAAACATTTGTAGGTTGGGCATTTTTTAATAATTATGTTTTGTATTGTAGTATTAATAAATGTAAATTTCAGAATTTTTTAAATAATGGGCCTTTCAGAAGAAATATGAAATGCTGAAATTGCGTAGTGCCCAGAAATTTTTTGTGTACAGTGTTGCTCAGAATAAGTCTTCAAAGGGAATGAAGGTAGAATAACTTAATTTTTAAAGTTGATCATTTAAATATTAGAAACATGTTTTTTTCTTCTCAGTTCTGTATTTTTTGCTACTTGGCTAATAGTGGGACTTATAGGAATTAATAATTGTATTACTTTCATTTTCCTTGATAGTAAATTAGATAGGTAGGTAGGTCTTTTAAAATGCAGTTGTCTCTTAAAGTGTGCAATTCTAACTAATGTCTTATTTCTAAGAAATTATTTTCTTTCCTGAGAACTAACTTTAGAGGAAAGAATTTGACATTGTAAGTCTGATGAAGGATAAGGGCATAATAGCTTTTAGAAACCATTTGGAAATAGCTTAATACTTTCTAAGAAATTGATCATTGGTTTTTGTTCTTAAATGAAAGTTTTATTTTGTAAATTACATAGATATTGAGATTTTTAAAACCAGTTTTTACTGTAGAATTTACATTCATTGTATATCCTAGAGATAGGAAAGCTCGTGCTTTATTGACCCAAGAAATAAAAAATAATAGTGAAAGATAAATGTTGGACTTAAGCTGCTTTTGCATGTTGTTGGAAAACAGCAACTCTCTGTTTTGTGCCTGTACGTTAGTTTTTTTTTTTCCTTTTACCTGATTGGAAATTAAATTAGTGCAGAAATATAATATTTAGTTCTCTGCTATATTTCATGTAAATTATGTTATATTGATTCTTCCCCTTAAGGCAAATACAGTGTTCAGAAATTTCATGGAATGTTTATAAATTTTTGAGTGTGATCTGCTTGTTTTAAATATAAATGTAAGAGCGATTTATGCCATGTTCCAAATTTCCTGGGTGAAAAATATAAGCCCTACAATTATTTTCACACAATAAAGGGAAAGAATGTAACATTTTAGGATATATTAGAATTTTTGTGTGTGTAATGTAATCGAAAGCAAATACATTTTTGAAATTGTTCTTGTAGTTAATGTTCTTTTAAGCTCAAAATGATATTAATAGTAATTTATTAAAGTTAATATCTACAATGTGCATGGTGTAGTTATTTATAGTAATAGAAAATATGTGCATTTTAGCAGATAATAAAATACTAAATGAGAATTATTTGTAGAAATAAAATGTGAAACTTAAAAATTAGTAAAAAAAGCAGGGATGTGAAAGAAATACTGTATATTTAAATGTCTTAATTCTAACGTAGTTAATGTCAAATTGAATAAAAGAAACTTGATGTTTGGGAAGTGGAAAAAGATATTGGAACATATTTAGCGTGCAGCTGTTGTAGAGCAAATTGAAACTGACGTATTTCATCCTGTGCTTATTAAAACTTTGTCTCTATGAACATTTGGATTTTTTCTTTTTGTTTCAGATCTTTGGTTTCCAGGCAGGACTGACATCTTTAGATTGTAGGGGATCTTACTGCTTACCTGTACCGATTATCCCCTCTTTCAGCACTGCTCTTTATGGAAAACTTCTGAAACTACCTACGTGCTGGTAAGTATTACGTTAAAATGTAGCTTATGGTAATTTTTATTTGTTATCTTAGGAGGAGTAAAAACCAGCTGCATCTGTTTTATGTCAGTGTGTTAGTTTTGTACAAAAACTTAGAAAAATATCTGAATTCATACTGTCTCTTATTGAGTCACTAAAACTCTCTTTTAATATCTCAAGTGTATTAGGTCATAATATCTTTTGTGGTAGTGATAACTATTGTTTGGGTTATAACTGTTAATCCATATTGGACCTGTAGTAAAATAAATGTTGCTGCTTCATAATGTAATAGGAACTGCAAAGAAAAATACTTTTTTTCCTCATTAAGATGATACAGACAAAAATTAAAGAAATCTTGAATATTGGTATTAATGCCAAAGTATCACCTAAATAACAATTCTGTGTGTATTCATACCCACTAAGAAAAGTATACCCATTACATCCATATAAAATATTTGACATAAAACTGTGTATTCACTGCATTATCATTCAGTATTGGGTTACTTTATTTGGAGGTCATATTTCCCTAAGCTCAAAGAGACTTATAAAAAGAAATCCCATAGTTAATTATAACTTTTTTTAGTTGAAAACAATACTTTTAATATATTAAATAATTGTTTAAATATATGAAATAAGTTTTAAATATATGAAATTATATCCTACTGAAGTATTGTTACATTTTAAAATTGAGATTATTTCAATATTTGAAATGTATTTTTGCTTTCTTATACTAATTAGTAAGCATATTTTTATAGGATTTCTATTAGTTATTTTAAAAAGAAACATAACTTTCAGAAAATAGATATTAATTTTTTCTATCTAAAGTACTTGCTGATAATTTTCTTCAATAATATATAGCTTTTATTTTATTTTTTAGTATATTTTATTGATTATGTTGTTATAGAATGAAATTTGTAAAGTAAATCTGACATTTTGAAAGAAATTTCCTGTTGATTCAGAAATTTAAAAATACAGAAATCACAGTTAATTATAAGTCTTGGAATCAGTTCTATAAAATGAAAGTATTATTAAATGATTATTCTTATTTTTACTTGATAAGTTTAATTTTGGCCTTAGGTATTCATATTTCTCATATCATTTCTTATGTTGTTTAGAGATTGTTTTAAAGTTTATATGTGTATATATAACATTGCATTTGAGTCAATATTATATTTAAATCTATTAAGAAATACCATGTGATATGTCACAGTTGATGTTGATATCTACTTTAATAGATGTTTGTAAATACTGTTTTCTCAGTTATGTGCTGATTTATTATTTATAACTTAAATTTTATTGGAAACACAGGGCAGTTTTGCTTAACAAGTTTTAAAAATGAAAAGCCAAAATTTCCAAAGTGAATTATAGCCTTTATGTGAAAAATACTGAATATTTAAATCGGCAAGGCTTATTTTAAGGATGTATAGGACTTTCTATAAATATTGTCAGATGTCGTTTAGAATATGTCTGCTGACATCTAAAAGATAATATTCCAATTTAATACTAAAAGCATGAGATCACAGAATGCAAATATTTATTTGGATATGGTTTGCTTTTTTTGTAGTGGAGACTACTTGTCTTTATTTTAGTGATATTTTTGCTGTGCTTTACATAAGTATATTATTTTGAAGTAATTTCTTTCAATTATTTTCTATAAATTATTTTCCTTAATAAGTAGAAAGTAAGTTATAATTAATCCATTGTTAACAACTCTAAATTTGAAAGCCATAAATACAAACCTCAATAAACTGAGATATATCTGAGTTAAATGAAGTGAATAAAAATGCCAGATAAAATACATCAGGTAGTGCTTGAATTAAATCAAAATCATATGAGAACTGAGAGGTTTATTTAACTCATGCAATGAGGATTTTTTAATAAGGCACCCTGGTTATGTCATTTAATATCAACTTTGCTGCTGTTCATGGTCTCTCCCTTCCTCAAATTACACAGGCTGTTTTCATTTGCATTTTTAAAATCCACATTCCAGTTTCTTAAAGTGCATGTATGATGCTGTGTCTCTATTGCATTCAGTAATGAGAAGAGTATATTTACCACAAGCCCCAGGACATTTTATAGCACATTGAATTTTAGTCTGTATGTTAGAGTTAACAATGTAAATCAGCAAAATAGTTTATACTTTTTATTTAAAAAACATTTTTAAAGATTTTATTCACTTATTTTTGGAGAGTGAAAGGGAAAATGAGAGAAGTAGAGAAACATCGATGTGTGAGAGAAACATCGATGGGTTACTTCTCAGCCAGCAACCCAGTCATGTGCCCTGACTGGGAATCAAACCTGTGACCTTTTGGTTTGCAGGACAGCACTCAATCCACTGAGGCACGCAAGCCACGGCCTAAGAATGTTTTAAACTTGAGAGTTTAATTGTGCATGAACTTTCAAACTAATTGCCATTTACTTTAAGCATGTTTGCTAATGAATATGTTTTAAGAAACATTGAAAATGAGTTATATTTCTCTCATTCAAGTGATCCAATTTTAGCCTCAATAAAGAAGCTATTAGTAAACTTCAGTTTCTTAGAATTTATTTTTAAAAACTATTTGGAGATACATACTTTTTGTTTTTATTTTTATTTATTTTTACTGAATTTATTGGGGTGACATTGGTTTGCAAAACCATACAGATTTTAAGTGTACAACTCAACAACACATCACCTGCATACTGCATACTGGCACCCATCTCATCAAACTAAGTCTTTTTCTATCCCCATTTCCCGGCCCTTTGTCCACCTCCACCTAGCCCCCACGAGCCTTTCCCCCTGGTTGTCACCACACTGTCCTCTGTGTCAGTGTGTTGTGTGTGTGTGTGTTTGGCTAATCCCTTCATCTTCTTTCATCCAGTCCTCCCTCTCCACTCCCCCCTGACAGATGTCAGTCTGTTCCTTCTATCCAAACCTCTGTTTTTATTTGTTCATCACATTCTACATTTAAGTGAGGTAATGTGGTATTTACTTTCCTCTGATTGGCTTATTTCACTTAGCATAATAATCTCCAGGTCCATCCATGCTGTCCTAAAAGGCAAGGTTTTTCTTTTCACATCTGTGCAGTATTCCATTGTGTAAATATACCACAACTTTATCCACTCATCTACTGATGGACACTTGAGCTGCTTCCAGATTTTGACTATTGTAAATAATGTTGCAGTCAACATAGGGGTGTACACATTCTTTTCAGTCAGTGTTTTGGGTTTCTTCAGATAAATTCCCATAAGTGGAATCAATGGGTTATGAGACAGTTCCATTTTTAGTTTTTTGAGGTAATGCCATACTGCTTTTCACTGTGATTACACCAATCTGCATTCCTACCAACGGTGCACAAGAATTCTCCTTTCATCACATCCTCACCATCACTTGTTGTTTGTTGATTTATTGATGAAAGCTGTTCTGATGGGAGTGAGGGGATATCTTTTTAAAAAAATTTTTTTTAACATTTTATTTATTTATCTCTAGAGGGGAAGGGAAGGAGAGAGGGAGAGAGGGAGAGAAACATCAATGTATGGTTGCCTCTCGTGAGTCCCCCACCGGGAACTGGCCTGCAGCCCAGGCATGTGCCCTGACTGGGAATCGAACCGTGATCCTGTGGTTCACAGGCCCATGCTCAATCCATGAGCTACACCAGCCAGGGATATCTCTTTTTTTTAATTTGTATTTCACTTATGATTAGTGGTGTTCCGAGTATTTTCATACGTATATCCTCTTTGGAGAAATGTTTGTTCAGGTTCTTTGCCCATTTTTTAATTTGATTGTTTGTTTTTTTTTTTTTTTTTTTTTTTTTTTTTTTTTTTTTTTTTTTTTTTTTTTTTTTTTTTTTTTTTTTGGTGTTGAGTTGTGTAAGTTCTTTATAAATTTTGGATATTAACCCCTTATCAGATTTATTGGTGAATATGTTCTCCCATTCAGTTGGTTTGTTTTTATTGTTGACAGTTTCCTTTGTTGTGGAAAAGCTTTTTTAGTTTGATGTAGTCCCATTTGTTTATATTTTCTTTTGTTTCCTTTGTCTAAGGAGATCTATCAGAAAAATATTGCTATTGCTATGAGAAATATGAGATTTTACTGCCTATTTTTTTGTTTAGACCTAGAATTTTAATGTCTTCAAGTCTAACATTTAAGTCTGTAATCCACTTTGAGTTTATTCTTGTGTAAAGTGTAAAAGGTGGTCATATTTCATTTTTTTTACATGTATCTGTCCAGTTTTCCTAGCATCATTTATTGAATAGACTATATTTACTGTATTGCATGCTTTTGCCTCCTTTGTCAAATATTAATTGACTATAAAGATGTGGGATTATTTCTGGGCTTTCTATTCTGTTGTATTGATCAATATACCTGTTTTTATGCCAGTACCATGCTGTTTTGATTTCAGTGGCCTTGTAGAGTTTTATAATCAGGTAGTGTGATTCCTCCAACTTTGTTCTTCTTTCTCAAGATTGTTGTTTTTATTCTGGGTCTTTGGTGGTTTCATATATATTTTTGGAATATTTATTCTACTTCTGTGAAATATACCATTGGTATCCTGATAGGATATGTTGAATGTATAGGTTGCTTTGGGTGGTATAGATATTTTACTGATGTTATTTCTTCTTATTCATGAATGTGGTAAATGCTTCCACTTATTTGTATCTTCTTTACTTTCTTCTCTTTGTTATAATTTTTCAAGTACAGGTGTTTTATATCCTTGGTTAATTTCTGGTTATTTTATGTTATGTTATTTATTTATTTTTTAACGAGCAATTCTAAATGGGATTGTCTTCTTTGTTTCCCTTTCTGATAGTTTATTATTGATGTATAAAAATGCAACTTATTTCTGGATGTTTATTTTGTATCCTGCTACTTTACTGATTCATTTATCATTTCTAGTAGTTTCTTTGTGGAATCTTTAGGGTTTTCTATGTAAAGTATCATGTCATCTGAAAATAATGACATTTTACTTCTTCCTTTCCAATTTGGATGCTTTTTATTTCTTTTTCTTGTCTAATTGCTGTGGCTAGGACTTCTAGTACTGGGTTGAATAGGAATAGCAGTGGTGAAAGTGGAATGCCTGTCTTGTTCCCCAGCTTAAGGGAAACACTTGTAGGTTTTGTATATTGAGTATGATATTGGCTGTGTGTTTGTTATATATGTCCTTTATTAATTGGGATATGTTCCTTCTATTCCCACTTTGCTGAGATTTTTTATCATAAATGGGTACTGGATTTTATCAAATGCTTTTTAGCATCTATTGATATGATTATGTGGTTTTTAGCCTTCATTTTGTTTATGTGGTGTATCACCTTTATTGATTTGTGGATATTGTACCAACTTTGCATCCCTGTAATAAATCCCACGTGGTCATGGTATATGATCTTTTTAATGTATTGCTGGATCTAGTTTGCTATTACTTTGTTGAGGATTTTAGCATTTACATTCATCACAGATACTGACTTAAAATTTTCTTTCTTTGTAGTGTTATTGTCTGGTTTTACAATTAGGATAATGCTGCCCTTGTAAAATGAGCTTGGAAATCACCTCTCCTTTTGAGATTTTTGGAATAGTTTGAGAAAGATAGGTGTTAGTTTTTCCTCATGTTTGATAAAATTCACCTGTGAAGCCATCCAGTCAGGACTTTTGTTTGTTGAGAGTTTTTCGATTACTGTTTCACATACAGCTGGTAAAGTTTTCATTGATTGTCATGCTTTTGGTAGGTTGATTTATTTAGATTGCATGCTTTTTGACAAACAAGTCTGTTTCCTTTTTATTTACATAATACATGCGAAATGTATTCTTGTGTTCTTGGCCAAAGCAAAAACCAGCAACTTTAATGAATTACTGAAATTGAACTAAAATTATAGTGAATTTCCTAATCAGAATTTCCAAGGTTCTATTTGAATGTTACTAATTATATATGCATATGTACATACACGTGCATATGTATATATATGCAGATACGTAAATATATGTGTGTATATATACACATATATGTAATTACCAATGATATGCATATAATTATACATGCATATATACACTAGCTATATATGTATGCATACACACATATGGAGATATGTAGATATGCATAGGTACATGCACATATACACACATATATACATGTGTGCATGTATGCATATATGTATATATGTGCTATATCACATAAACATACTTCCTTTTTATTAAATAGTGAAGCATTTTTACTTAAGTAGATGAATTATCTCTATTGAATAACTTGTCTAGGAGATGATGAGATTCATGAAGAGACAGCATTTTTCTGTATTTTGTTTGTTTGCTACCATCCATACTTCATTGTAAGATTTTTGATTTTATATATTATAATAATCAAGCACTCATTATATTTTTATTTTAGAGATAGACAAGGATTACATTCCATTTTTTGTTCATCTGTTATCTAACATTTTAATTTAAATAATGATACTTTTATTTCAGAAATTTTGAAAAATGGTAGAATATTTTTGTATTTAAACACAATATAATTTGTATTTTACAGCCATATGCAAATGTTAAAACTTATCATAATTAAAAAGTATATACTGGTGGGGTTTTGAGAAATGCTGATAAGTGTGAAACTTCATTCAAACTGTATAATATCAAGCTAGCATTAAAAAGACCAGTGTAGAAGTATATGTACTATTGTTGAAAGATCTTGATGGTTTATAAGATATGTTATGTAGTCATTAAATGGAGGCTTTCATCATATACGCATATATATCCATTAAAATTATATGTATATCTATTGATGAATAAAATCAATAGACAGGTGTGTGTGTATGTAGCAAAACTCACAAAAAGTTGCTATCTGTGGGCAGTGGAGTGGTATCAGAAGGAGGAAAGAAGAGCTACCATTCATTTTACCTACCAGTCATTCATATTATTGTACCATTTTATTGTACCATATTATTGTACCATTTAATTAAATATTTTTCTTTTAAGTATTGATATGTAAGTTAAAGGGTTATTGTATATAGAACTAAATATAAATTTCTTAGCTTTTAAAACTGCTTTTATCTCTAAGTTGAGTTAATGAAGTTTTATACTCATTTTATTTTGGAAAAAGTGATCTAATCTTATTTTACTGTACAGGATATGAGTAATAACAAAAATACATTTTTGGAACCAGTTTGTAGGTTCAAACTTTGCATTGGAGATTATATATAAATCTTTAGATCCAGCTGTTGCTGAAGATATTCTTTCATTTGCTATGAGGTGTGTTGATGTTAAAAGAATGGATGGCTGTTTTTCAAGTTTACATAGGGCAAAAATTTTATGGTATTACTATGAACATGAATGGATTGTATAAGTTAACTCATTTGCCCTGAGTAGTAAGAACCACTTCCACATTTTTTTTAAGTTTTGAAGGAAGAATTTTCTTTATAGAAATGATGTATTGGTCCAGAATTTTCACCAGCTCTATATTATAAATTATTAGCAGATGGTACAAGTAAAGTCTTTTAAAGTATTTGTTAATTAGGTCATATTAATTTTCAGTCTGCTACTACACAATCAAGACCTGCTTGTTTCTGTTGCCTTAAATTTATCCTGGAGTTTGTCCAAATTTATTTTTAATGAGTTGTTTATCGCACTAGTTACATTAGGATTTATTTTTCCCTAGAGAGTAATGTTTACATTGATAGTTTTTAAACCTATTTGGTAAAATTAACATATGTTCAGACTAGAACTTAGGGATATGTGAAATAGCCATTTGTTAAAAAAATAATTTTATTTTCATGAACTTGTTAAAATGCAGGTTTAGTGATACTCCCCCCCAAAATAATTAGGTAAATCCAGAAGTCTTTAGATGGCTTTAGTATGAATTTTATTGAGCTGTTTTATTTTAAACAAAGTTTAAACAAATTTGTAGTGACATAAATCACAAGGAAAATTATAATTTTATTGTGCATTTTCATTGACATTTTAATGAGCCCCTCCCTCCCCCGTAGCTTGTAAAAGCTATTGATTTTTTAAAATCCTCTGAAGCACATATGGCATAATATTATGGTTTAATCAGTTCAGTTTATGAAGTGGATACATGGGTGTTCTTTTTCTATACTTGTTAGCTTGTTTGAAATATTTCCAAATTGTCAAAAGCAAAAGAGGAAAAAAACCCTCTTCGTTTATATTGTTATAATATCAGGTACATTGTTAAAGCTACTATCTATTGCCAAATAATTTTAAATATTTGTTTATTGTAGTACAAATGCTACTGGAGCACTTAACAGATGTATAATAAACTGTACTTCTTTTTGTAGTTGGTTACAGCTGGAAAATAAAACAAACCACAAAAGCATGTCCTATGTGTATGATATAACTTGTTTATTATGGAATTCTGGCTTTTGTACAAAGTGAATTATTTCTTTTGATGTTAAACTAAATTGAATGTGAAGGAGGGAATTGTGTCCACCCTTGGGCATCATTAAAATGTAGAATAAATTATTTTAAAATTTGCATATGTTTGAGTTTCTATTTAAGTCTGTGTTATCCATTTGGGAACTATTTTATGTTACATAGGATGGCTTGAAAGTTAGAGTACCATATACAGTAGCTGAATTTGTTATGAAATAGTAAAGACCCACTAGTGAAAAGAATCCTGACTATAATTTTGCCTTATAAATAAATATTGCCATTATTCTAAAAACATAGCTATACCATAAGACTTCTAAAATACTATCGTGTATCTGGCTGAAGATAGAGTAGATTAATTTTACATTTTTATGTTGCAGGTGTACCAAATATCTGTTTTCTTTACTGAGTATCACTACTAATAAACTTTTTTTTCTTGGTCAGGCATTTTGAATAGAAATTTGAGAGCATAGTAGAGAGAGAACCACTTCTCAATTATGAAACCCTTAAATAAATAAAAGAAAAGTGCTTTTAAAAATGGGTTTAATGTTGGAGAAGCAAAAGAAACCAATGATGATAATGAAGTATAAATTTGTGATTTGGGTCCTGTTTGTTTTTCCTGGTGTCTCTTGATCTCAACTATTTTATCTGTTTGGTTTAAGACTCTTTTAGTCAGTGCATGTTTATTTCCTGGTCTAGTCATTCTAATCTTTTGGTTTTATGGTAAAATGATTTTATGGTAAAATGTGACGATGACTGTGGATTGAAGGGTAAATCTAGGTAAAGTCACATACTGATACTCAATGTTGGGAAGTTGTATGGATAAGGTCATAGAAATCTTAATGTGTGACCACATATTTGAATTACAACATGCTAATTAAGAGAGACATATGCTCCCAGGGTTTTGTTTTCATTATTTTGATATTTTTGAGTGAAATAAGGCAATAGTTAGTTGTCTGGCTAGGTATTCCTAAGAATGGAGTTCTGCATACTTTAGGGAGCTTTCTTTTTATTGAGATAAAACCCAAATAACATAAAATTCTCCATATTACTGTGCAATTAATTGATTTTTAGTATATTCACATTGTCGTGCATTCACCATCATTATTATCATGACTATTTAATTCCAGAACAATTTTAAAACTCAAAGAAATCTATCTCTAGCTAGGATTCTGGACATTTTATATAATCAGAAGCTTAAAATGTGTGGCATTTTCTGTCTGTTTCCATTTAGTATGTTTTCAGGGTTCATCCATGTTGTAGCATGTATCAGTACTACTTCTTTTTTGATGACTGAAAAGTATTCCACATTCTGTTTATCCATTCATTAGTTGTCTTACCTTTGGGTCATTTCCATGTTTTGTTTAAGAATATTGCTGGTGTGAGATTCATGCATGAGTTTTTATATGAACATGCTTTAGTTCTCTTGGACATATACCTAGCAATATAATTGTTGGGTCACATAATAAATCTATATTTACTTTTCTTATGAACTGGCTATAGATTTTACATAGCAGCTGTACCATTATACATTATACCTTTCCCCCTCCAGTGTATGAGGGTTCCAATTCCTCTTCATCTTTGCCAGCACTTGTTATTTTGTGTTTTTCCTTTTATTATCATTGTCTTAGTGGGTGTGAAATGGCATCTCATTGTAGTTTTAATTTTCATTTCCCTAATGATGTTGAATATATTTTCATATGCTTATTTCTGTATCTCCTTTAAAGAAATGTCTCTTCATGTTCTAGTTCATTTATAAATTCGGCTGTATGCCTTTGTTGAGTTGTGGAGTTTTCTCTTTTTTTTCCCCACCATTTTTATTTTTATTTATTATTTGTTATTTTTATTTTAGTTGTTGTCCAAGTACAGTTTTCTGCCTTTTACTCCCATCCCATCCCAGCCCACCCCCCCAAACTTCTCCACCTCCCTCCCATTTCCAAACCCCCCCCCTTGTTTTTGTCCATGTGTCCTTTATACTTGTTCCTGTAAACCCTTCCCCTTTTCCCCTGAAATTCCCTCCCCTCTCCCCTCTGGTCACTGTCATCCTGTTCTCTATTTCAGTGTGTTTGGTTATATTTTGCTTGTTTGTTTGTTTTGTTGATTAGTTTCCTGTTAAAGGTGAGATCATATGGTATTTGTCTTTCACTGCCTGGCTTATTTCACTTAGCATGATGCTTTCCAGTACCATCCATGTTCTTGCAAAGGGAGGAGCTCCTTCTTTCTTTCTGCTGCATAGAAGTCTATTGTGTAAATGTACCATAGTTTTTTGATCCTTTCATTTACTGATGGGCATCTAGGTTGCTTCTGGCACTTGGCTATTGTAAATTGTGCTGCTATGAACATTGGGGTGCATAGGTTCTTTTGGATTGGTGTTTCAGGGTTCTTAGGATATAATCCTAGCAGTGGAATTACTGGGTCAAAAGGCAGATCCATTTTTAGTTTTCTGAGAAAATTCCGTACTGTTTTCCATAGTGGTTGTACCAGTCTGCAATCCCACCAACAGTGCGCTAGGATTCCCTTTTCAGGTTGTGGAGTTGTTGCATATTGTAAACACTAGACTCCTTTAAGGTATGTGATTTGCAAATATTTTGTCCCATTCCCTATGTTGTTTTTTTACTCGCTGTATAATATCCTTAGATACACAAAATTTTTATATTTTGAAGTAGTCCATTTTATTTATTTCTCCTTTTGTTTGTTTTGTATTTAGAATCACATTTAAGAAACGGTTCCTTTATCCAAGATCAAGAAGATTTACACCTGTGTTTTAAGAGTTTTACAGTTTTTGCTTTTTTGTCAGTATTGAGTTAACTTTGTTATCTGGTACTACGTAGGGGTGCAACTTCATTCTTTTGTATTTGGATATTCAGTTGTTCCAAAACCATTTATTCAAAAGACCATTCATTTCCCATTGATTGATCTTGACACCCTTATCAGAAATCAAGTGACCATAGACATATAGGTTTATTTCTAGGCTCTCATTTCTAGTGCACTTATTTTTTTGTCTCTATCCTTATGACAGTAAGACACTGTTTTGATTACTGTACCTTTATATTATGTTTTGAAATTAGGAAATGTGAGTCTTCCAACTTTGTTTTTTTCAAGATTGTTTTGGCTGTTGGGGTCCCTTGCAAGTCCATATGAATTTTAGGAGTAGTTTATTCATTTATTCAAAATAGCTGAGATTTTGATAGGGATCATATTGAATCTATGTATCAATCTGGCAAGTATTGCCATCTTAACAATATTAATATTTCCAGTCCATAAACAATGACTGTCTTACCATTATTCAGTTTCCTTCTTTAATGTCTTTCAACATGCTTTGTAGTTTTCAATGTAAAAGTCTTGGAATTCTTTGTTAAATTATCCCTATGTATTTTATTCTTTTTGTTGGTGTTTTAATAGAACTTTCTTTCAGATTATTTATTGTATGTGTATATAGGTATAAAACCAATTTTTGTGTAATTACCTTGTACCTTGCAATTTGATTGAACTTGTTTATTTGCTTCAGTGGTTTGTGTGTGTGTGTTTTTCTTTAGGGTTTTCAAAGTATAAGATTATGTCATCTGTGAATAATTTTATTTTTTTCCTTTTCAGTTTGAATTCCTTTTACTTATTATTATTATTATTATTATTAGCCTTATTTCTTGGCTGGAAACTCTACTATAATGTTGAATAGAATGGGAAGAGCAGACATGCTTGTTTTCCTCCAGATCTTGGAGAGAGAGTTTTCAGTCTTTAAGCACTGAGTATGATGTTAGTTTTGTGTTTTTTGTAAATATTCTCTATCATGTTGGAAAAGTGTCCTTTATTTTTAGTGTGTTGGATGTTTTTTATCAAGAAAGAGTATTGGATTTTTTCTTTTTACAATGCACTAAAGAGTTTATTAAATAAATGGTGTTGGGAATATTGTACATATATGTGCAAAAAAAAAGAAACTAGACCATCATCCACCACCGTACACAAGAATAAACTCAAAATGGATAAATGATTTAAATATTAGACTCATGCTTGATGAAGATTTATTGAACAAGTAGTAGTATTTTTGGTTTAAAATTTTTTTAGTATATCTTATTGATTATGCTGTTACAATTGTTCCATTTTTTTTCTCTCCTTTATTCCCCTCTGCCCTGCACCCCTCCACCCTCCAGCATTCCCACCGTTAGTTCATGTTCATGTGTCACACATATAAGTTCTTTGGCTTCTCTATTTCTTGTAGTATTCTTAACCTCCCCCTGTCTATTTTGTGCGTACCAGTTATGCTTCTTATTGCCTGTTTCTTTCCTCCCCATTCTTCTCCAACCCCCTCCCTGCTGATAACCCTCCATGTAATAAGGGACCTACTTCATAAAAAGAAGATCAAAACTATGAATAGTAAAATGACAACAAAGTCACAACTATCAACAACTGAACCTGAAACAACAACAAAAACAAACTAAGCAAACATCTAGAACAGGAACACAATCACGGAAATGAAGAGTATTGGATTTTGTTAAGTGCTTTTTCTCTGCCAGCTGAGATGAGCATACTCCCTGCCACTGTCTTTATTCTATAAATATGGTGTACTGTGCCAAGTTTTTAAAAGCTGAATCACTCTTTTATTTCCAGGTCAAATTCCAGCTGTTATGGTGTATAATACTTTTAATATTCTTCTGAATTTGAGTTACTAATATTTTGCTGAGGATTTTTGCATCCATATTCACAAGGGATATTGGTCTGTAGTTTTCTTATGTTCTTTGTCTTCCTTTGGTAACAGGATAATACTGGTCTCATGAAAGGAATTAGGTAGGTTTCTTCTATTTTTGGCACAAGGTTAGAAAGGATTGGTTATTTACTCTTGTTTAAATGTTTGGTAGAATTCACCAGTGAAGCCTTCTGGTCCTGGACTTTGTTGGGAGATTTCTACTTCATGTATAAAGGATAGCTTTGCCAGAATTATAATTATTAGCAGTTCTTTCAGCACTTGACTATTTCATCCCTTTCCTGTGTGGTGTCCATCATTTCTGATGGAGCATGCCTTCGAAACTCAGTTGGGCAATTTACAAGTATGCCTTCTTTTCTTGTTGAGTAGACCCTGAAGGTCAGCTGGGATTGGGAGCTTAAGACCTTTCTCTAGGTTTTTCTGTGCAACTGCAAAGTTGCAGTCCTTTGTGTGTGTGTGTGGCCTTCTGTATTCCCAGGAGGATGTTGGAGTTTTTCAATCTTCTTATTCCCCAAAGAATCATTCCCCAGACTTTCCTCCCAAGATTTTGGTTATTATTTTTTTCACCCTTTCTCTTACCCGTTGTCCCAGGCAGCAAGAACTAATGCAGCATATTTGCCTGAAATGTTTTCTATAGATATCTGCGGAGAGTTTTTAGGGAGAATTCTTAATTAAGAGAGATAAAGCAAGTTCTTTTTAAAAAATATATTATATATTTTAATTATTATGTTAGTTAAGACCCACAGTTTACATTGATTCACTTTGTACTGTACACTCTGTGGATTTGACAAATGTATAATGTTGTGTAGTCACTATTACAGTTTCTGTTTTTTCCCAATTTTTTTTATTGTTGTTCAAGTACAGTTGTCTCCATTTTCCCCTCACCACTTCTCTCCACCCCAGCCATCCCTACTTCTCTCCCTTGATCCTACACCCTTTTGTTTTTGTCCATGTGTCCTTTATACATGTTTCTGACAGCCCTTTCCTCTTTTCTCCCCATAACCTCTCCCATCTCCCCTCTGGTTACTGTCAGTTTGTCCTTAATTTCAATGTCTCTGGTTATATTTTGCTTGCTTGTTTGTTTTGTCAATTAGGTTCCACTTATAGATGAAATCATATGGTATTTGTCTTTAACTACCTGGCTTATTTCATTTAGTATAGTGCTCTCTGTTTCATCCATGCTGTTGCAAAGTGTAGGAGCTCCTTTCTTTCTTTCTGCTGCATAGTAAATGTATTCCGTTGTGTAAATGTACCATAGTTTTTTACCCACTCATTTACTGATAGGCACTTAGGTTGCTTCCACTACTTGGCTATTGTAATACAGCTATGAACATTGGGGTGCATAGGTTCTTCTGAATTGGTGTTTCAGGATTCTTAGGGTGCAATCCCAGCAGTGGAATTGCCAGGGCAAAAGGCAGATTCATTTTTAGTTTTCTGAGGAAATTCCATACTGTTTTCCACAGTGGCTGCACCAGTCTGCATTCCCACCAACAGTGCACTAGGGTTCTGTTTTCTCCACAGCCTCGACAGCACTTATTTATTTGTTTATGGGTGGCCATTCTGACAGGTGTGAAGTAGTATTTCATTGTGGTTTTAATTTGTATCTCTCTGATGGCTAGTGATGCTGAGCATCCTTTCATATACCTCTGGGGCCCTCTGTTTGTCCTCCTTGGAAAAGTGTCTGTTCAGGTCCTTTGCCCATTTTTTAATTGGATTGTTTGTCTTCCTGGTGTGGAGTTGTGTGAGTTCTTTATATATTTTGGAGATCAAAACCATGCCTGCTTTTAATATTTTTCTTGTTAACTCTGTTTATTTTTTATTTTTTTCACAGTTTGAATATAATGTGCCTTTGGTGTAGTTTAAGTCTCTTTTGCTTAGGGTTTGTTCAAATTCTTAGATCTTTAGGTTTATAATTTTCTTCAAATTTAGAAAAATTTTGGCCATTATTTCCTTAAATATTTTTCTGTTCTTGCTTCTCTCTTTCTTCTGTGATTCCAGTTACACCTGCTTGAAGTTGCTTGATATGTTCCCAAGCCCACTAAGGCCTTTTTCCAGTATTTTCAGTCTTTTTTCCTCTCTGATCCTTGATCTCCTGGGACCTCCCTAAGAGACCTATGAGATGCATCTCAAAATTGTCAGCCAAGGAAACAAAAGTGGAGAAGCATTTCTCCCTATACTTCTAGGATCTGCATACATGAAACACAAAATAGTTCCCACTGGAGTCTCACATGTCCAGTGGCATTAGGCAGTGGCAGTGAAACTCTGCATTGGATTGGTCTTCACATAGTGGCTGGAATAGCAGATGGTGATGAGAGACTTTGAGGTCACATACAAGGGGTGCCCAATATCTGTGTGGATATGGTTGGGAAAGTGAAATAGGGTAGAGGTTTATGGGGTTGAGAAGAAAGTGGGGTGATTGAATCCATTATAGCAGTATCCTAATATTTTTTTCTGTCTTATTTTTTTTCCACCTTATCTTGGGTATTTCATTAACCTTTAGTGTCAGTTTGTTTCTCAGTAGATGTATTTAAATGTTTCTGTACCTAGAAATGTTGCTATTTGGAACATTTAATTATGTAAGACAACTTATTAAAAGACAGAATCAGATGAGTAAGGTAATGATGAATTAGATATTCCAGGGCTGATTCTAGAAATAGTTTTTATTTGTTACTGTTAAGGAGGAAGCTGGGTATAATGTAAATACTTTATAAGTATTTATGAGAGAAGGGCTCTGGATCATATTGCCTTGTCTCCAATTCTTAATTTTTTTTACTTGCGATATTTTGCTGTGTATAACGTGCTCCTGTGTATAATGTGCATCCACGTTTTTGGCAAACTTTCAGAAAAAAAAGTCTTTCATTTTAATTTTTAAATTAAATTATTTATTTATTTATATTTAGAAGTAAAACTGATTATCTTATTCCAGGGTATTATTTTGCATACAGATATCATTATTGCTTTCTAGACTTACACTTTGTTTAAAATCTTTTTTAATATAACATGTTAAAAATATAACTGTTCTTATATTTTTTGATTACCATTTAGCCCCCTTAAACACCTTTAACACATAAGCATAAATAGAAGAATTAAAAACATTTATATAGATACAGAATTAGTACTATCCATGTATAAGGGACATCCTCATTTTTCCCTAAAAATTTTGGACAAAAAAAGTGCACATTATGCATGGCAAAATATGGTATTTGTATGATATTTGATAATTTAACTTCATGTCTTATTTATCTTAAAAGTGAAGATAATGATAATACCTCTCTCAAAGAGCATTTGAGCTGGATTCATGAGTTACTCAATATAAGACATTTAGAACAATGCATATCTACTAGTAAATTCTCTTGAAGCGTTAAATAGTATTATTTTCATTGCTCTTTTTGATGATTGGCTTGATTGAAAAGTATAATTGCATGAGCAGAATATATGTGTATGAATTATTGTAGTTTGTATTTTTATTTTTTAGTAGCGTAAGATATTCTGAAATAGTGAAACTTAAAGGTAGTAGAGTTGTGTCTCTATTTGATAATTCTTTTTTTAAAGGATTTTATTTATTTATTTTTAGAGAGATGGGAAGGGAGGGCAAAAGAGAGGGAGAGAAACATTGATGTGTGGGAGATACATAGACCGGTTGCCTCTTGCATGTCCCCAACCAGCAACCTGGCCCACAACCCAGGCATGTGCCCTGACCAGGAATCGAACTGGTGACCTTTCAGCTTGCAGGCCAATGCTCACTCAGTCCACTGAGCTATACCAGCCAGGGCTGATAATTCTTTTAAAAGATATTTCTAATATATACCTCTTTTTCTCTGCCAACTTAATTTCTTTTTTTATGTTGTTTGTAAATCTATTTACTATATGGTTATTCTTTCTATTTTCTTGTGCAGGACCAAAAGATCTCAGATTGCTATAACTGAAGGTGTGTTTGAACTTCCAAATCTTACAGTTCAAGCTACAAGAGCACAGACACTTCTTCTTCAAGCAATATATCAAAGTTGGTCTCGTATTGGATATGTCAGCTCATCAGTAGTGAATGAAGCTTTGATGAATGAAGTTTTCCAAACTACAGGTAAGAGCATGATTTTTTTGACAAGTATATGGAAAATTCTTATTAGTGGTGACTAATAGTTTATCATTCAAATTCATCTGTATAACATTGCTCAACTTAAGTTGTGTAGTGTATTTAGCTATTTAGTTGTATTACCTGCCACCAATTTCTGGATATATTTTATATTTGCGAGATTATTTTTTTACCAACTTCTTGTACAGTTGATTCTTTGGCCATAGATAAGTGTTAAGGGGGCCAATGTACATGTTTGAAATGATAGCCAAGTCATGTATAAATACAATCTATTTGATTATACTGGTAAAATAGAATAAAATACCTGATCATAATGCTTTATGAGTTGGTAAGCAAATTATCCTTTTTTTGGTGCAACATGATGTTTTGATATGCACAGTGAGATAATTACTACAGTCAAGATAATTAAGTCTCCTCACATAGTTACCTTTTTTTTCCTTTGGTAAGAGCACTAGAACTTACTCTTAGTGAAGAGTAAATTATACACTATGGTATTACTAACTGCAGTCATCGTGCTGTACATTAGCTTTCTAGAACTTACTCATCCTACATGTAGCAACTTTGTACCCTTTGAACAGCATCTGTCATTTCACCCTACCACCTCAGTTCTGGTAACTACTCTTTTATGTATTTGACTTTTTTAGATTCCACATGTAAAAGACATCACATAGCATTATTCTTAATAGTCGTAAGGTGGAAACAACACAAATGTCTATTAACTGATGAATGTACAATGAAGTATTATTCAGACATAAAAACAAATGAAGTACTGATACTTGCTACAATGTAGATCCTTGAAAACTGTATGCAAAAAGTCACATATTATGATTCCATTTATATGAAGTGCTTAGAATAGGCAAATCGATGGAGACAGAAAGTGGATTAATGGTTACCAGAGTGTGGGGATAAGGAGGAATGGGAAAGACTGCTAATGGGCATGAGTTTCTTTGGGGGCAATGAAAATGTTCTGAAATTAAGTAGTGGTGGAGTTTTTAAGCTTGTGAATATGCTCAGTTCCACTTAATTGTGCACTTTATGCAGGTAAATTTTATGTTAGATGAACTTCCATCTCATTCAAAAAAGCTTTTTGAATTAATGAATATTTAAGTAGACTAGATTATTTGCTATGGTCTGAATGTTTGTTTTTTCTTAAATTTGTCTGTTGAAATTTTAATGCCTACTGTAATGGTATTAGGAAGTGGGACCTTTGGGAGGTGATTAGATTATGAGGGTGAAGTCATCGTTAATGAAATTGATGTCCTTATGTAAAGAGGCCAGAGAGAGCTTCTTTGCCCCTTCCACCATGTGAAGACACGGGGAGCAGTCTGCAGCCTGGAAGAGGTTCTCACTGGAACCTGACTATCCTAGAACCCTGGTCATGGACTTACAGCCCCCAGAAGTGTGAGGACTACATTTCTCTTGGTAATTGGCTACTTAGTTTGTGGTATTTTGTTGTAGCAGCACACATGGACTAAGATGTTATGTTATTGGTACTGATCTGGTCATTATTTTATGTGGAATTATCTATTATATAAAATCTTTTTTTAAAGATTTTATTTATTTATTTTTAGAGGGGAAGGGAAGGAAAAAGAGAGAGAGAGAGAGAGAGAGAGAGAGAGAGACATGAATGTGTGGTTGCCTCCCATGTGCCCCCTACTGGGGACCTGGCCCGAAACCCAGGCATGTGCCCTAGACTGGGGATTGAACTGGCTATCCTTTGGTTTGCAGGCCTGCGCTCAATCCACTGAGCTGTACCAGCCAAGGATAAAATCTTTTCTTTTAGATCCTTACCTATGAGGCCTACAATGAGGCCTTATGGCCTTATTGGCAACAGTATTTATCACTGTGACATCTAATTTATTTTTTTGTTTGTTAAATTTGTTTTCTGTGATGTTCTCTTCAGAGTATTTTTTGGTTTATTGTCCCACAATGTGAATCTATTTTTATTTATATATTTTGTTTTTGTCCACTGGTTTATCCCAAAAGATTATATTAGAAAATAAGTGGTAATGTTAATTACTTTTGTAATTTTTATAATTTTCCTTTTTTCTAAACCAGCTAATTCCCTATTTCATTTTCTGAATTTATCAAATGAGCTGCATTATGAAAAAAAAATTTATTTAAAATTTCTTATTCTGGAAATATTCTATCCTAACAGAAGGTAGTCATCTGTATTAAAAGCAGATCTGACAAGTAAGAATCTGTTCTGTTCTCACGAACAGATTCTGTGATTCATAACCTCATGGTCTGTCATTGAGAAACTTAAAATTAATGGAACTGATTTTTTGTAGATTAGGGGAATTAAGGGAAATAGAATGATGTTAGGGTGTTTTTACCTGTGCCAAGTTTATTTTTATGAAATAAAGCAGCTGTAAAATTTATGATAGGTGAATTAAAAGCATCACTTATAATAATTTTAAAAAGCCATATTTCCAAGTGCTCAGTTATTTTATATCTTTTTTGGTCTCCCTCAACCACCAGGCTTATTCTGTTCATTTTATTCTTAGTAGGGTACTTGTAGTATTTTGTCTCCAAAATTCTCTTTTAATGTCTGGGAAGTATGTATTTAAGGCAGTGATTTTCAACTGGTATGCTGCAGCATACTGATGTGCCACAAGAATTTTTTAAAAATGTAATACCTTACTGTATAGTCAGGGGCACTGAGCTCTTTTCCTTTAGATTGTCAAATAAAATAATTATAATAGCCAACACAACAATAGCCATCCAGTTTGAATGAATCAAAATTATACCTGGTTTTTTTTTTTTTTGGTTAGATCAGCAAAAAATATTTTTTGATGTGCTGCAGAATTTCAGAAATTAATTTTTGTGTGACATGAGCTGAAAAAGTTTGAAAATTGCTGATTTAAGGTGTAGTTTTAGTATTTTATTATCTTGTATCTATGGGTGATTAATAGACAATACTCAGCCTTGTTAAACTTTGTTTAATATGTTTGGTTTAAGCATGTGATTCTTTGCTTCACATTACAACTGGTTCTCATTTACTACATTAATCAAGTGATTATGCAGGCTATGTACATTCTTGGACCTTCCAGACTTATATTCTGGTTACGTGGGGAAGAAGAACTGTTATTTTTCTACTCTGCAGTTGCCTAGAAGCCAAGTAATTCTCTTCAGTGTTCTTTCCTCACCTTCTATTACAACCTTGTCCCTCTGGCCTACTTTCTTACTTTTCGCTGTCTTATTATTGCTCATTATTAACCCACAGCATCCAGATTTATCCTCTTCTTCAACCTAGTGGCTTTTCCCTCTGTACCTATTGAACATAATTCTGATTTAATAATATTCTTCTACATTATCCCTTTTCCATTGATAACTAGTTTTTTTTTACAAAACCAGTCTTTTCCTTGAGACTTAACATTATTCTTTCTAGTCCCTTTGGTCTACAAAAGATTTATATATTTTTCCACATTCATGCCTTTTGTGTAGGTTTTCCCCCTCCCTCATGCCATAAATGTTTTGCCTTGGTTTCTCTCCCCCTTCCTATTCTTTTTGTCCAGCTTAAAACAGCTTTATTGATGTAATTCACATATTATACATTTACCCTTTTGAGGTACACAATATTAAGCTTGTAGAGTATTCGAAGTTCTGTATCCATCACAACAATCAGTTCTAGAATATTTTCATTACGCTAAAGATAAGTACCACATTCTCTAGCAATCATTCCCCAGGTCTTTCATTTCCCCAGCCCTGGGCAACACTAATCTGCTTTCTGTCTGAATTGATTTGCCTATTGTAGACATTAAAATATAGTCTTTGTGACCAAATTCTTTCACTTAGTGTACAGTTTTTGAAGTTCATTCATTTTGTGGCATGTATTTAATTTCCTTAATTTCCTTTTTTTTGTAGAGTAATATTCCATTGTATGGCTATACCACATTTTGTTCATCCATTCATCAGTTGATGGATATTTGGGTCATTTGTACTTTTGACAGTTATAAATAGTGGTCCTATGAACATACCTACAAGTTTTTATGTGGACATATGCTCAAACTTGTATTTCTCTCGGAGGTATATCTAGGTGTAGAATTTGGGGCCATATGGTAACTCTGTATTTAACTTTTTGAGGAATTGCCAGACTGTTTTCCAAAATAATTGTGCCATTATATATTCTCCACCTGCAGTGTATGAGGGTTCCAGTTTTCCCATATCCTTGCCATAGTTTTATTAAGAGGCTTTGAGTTTCTTAAAACCTCTTACATAAACATATTCACAAAATAGAAAATATTTTATGAATATTGAATTACATGTTCAATATTGGAAGTATTTTATGAATATTGAATTACATGTTCTTTAAAGCTACAATGATTTTCTTCCTCAGCTCTTGCAAAAATCAGAAATAAAATGTGAAGCTATTAAAATAAATCTGTGCTAATCATTTTAGAAATTTAATTTTGTGTATTAAATTTTATTAATCTGTACGTTTCATATAATGTTTGTGTAGTAAATACCTTACTATGTGTCAGGTAAGAAGAATATCTTCATTTTTCAGTTATTGAAATTTAGGACAGACTGGGTTGTAGTATGGAAATCTTTCAGTAACTAGTTGTTTCTAAAGGAAACTTTTTTTGAGTTTTAGTTAACTTTTTCTGTCTGTAAAATGGTGCTAATATCTTTTTATCTACTCATAGATTTCTTGTGAATGTGAAATACAGTATTGTTTGTAGAGTTGATTTGTTGTTCTTATCCTGGATGTAGAATTCCACTGGAATCATGTCAGTTATTACCTATTGAAATGGTTTTGGTGTGTGAGGTTCTTGGAGATTGAGATAAATCTTGTCTCAGTGATTCAGTGTTTTAGCTCAAAAGATATAGTACAAAGGTAAATGGATTGAGTAAGGCAAAAAAGTAAAGAGAATAATGAGTAATGAACTTGAGAGAAGAATGAAATTCATGACATTGGTTAGACCTAGTGTAAACTTGTAGAAGGAACTATGCATCGAGCCCCTGTAATTTAGCTGTTTACAAGTGGCCACACCAAGCTCAAAGAAGCCCATGAGGAACTCTTCATTCTCTGTCCTCCAGGGATTCCAGAGGGGATTGTGGCAACAGACCTATAAATGGATGTTGCTGTGCAATGTGGCAATAGATGTGTAAAACTCTATCTTTTTATCTTCTTTTCACATGCTTTACAGCTGTTTACTAAGCATTTTAACCCTAGTGAGCTGTATAATGTTGGGACTGGATACCATAAAACTTACTTGAATGGTCTGATTTGACTCACCTATTTTAGGTTGATGTTTCTCATGTATTAATTTCACTGACTTCTTAACAGTAATATTGATTTTGGCAAGTTAACATATGAAACATATCCTACGTTAACATATGAAAATTTATGCTCAGAACAATTTAGTGTTTTTCTTAAATGTTGTCCCACAGATATTCACTAATTAAGCTGGTTTTCAAAGTCAGCCCTTTGGACCTTTCTGTTACTATTATTTCTGCTACATCAAACTACTTCTCTGGTAAAAGAGACCAGAAATACGGTAAGAAGGATTGTTACTCCACTAGAAATTATGTAATAAAGGAATTGCAACTATAATACACTTAAAGAAATTATAAAGAATAAAGTAGAGATGCAGAAGTTTGAACTAAATGTGTATTATTAATTTGGATTATTGGATTATATATTTTTGCTGTTCATTATTCTGATGGCACTCAAATCATAGAAATTCTAACCCTTATTTATTTTGCCAGAAGATGAAATACAAACTCACTGATGATTTTTCTCCCCTCAAGAAAATAAGGATTTTCTACCACTTTTTTCTTATTTAGGTAGTTCATTGTTTTGTGGATAGCCTTGTTCCATTAATCTGATATTTGCAGGGAAATTACTTACAGACTTTAAAATCTGTGCTGAAGGTGATCAAATGGACATTTGAATCTCTCATTTAAGTGATGTCTTAATATTTAAATAAAAATCTACTTTCCAGAAAGTAACTGTAAAAGTATTTTTATGCAAGATTTCATGTGGGATACCTTAATGGTGAATAATAAATTTTACCTCATAAAAATGAAATTCAATAATACAGTAGCTTTCTCAGCTCAGTAGCATCTGGTCTATTCTCATGAGAGCCAATATTTTCCAACTCATTAGGATCATGTCGTTCTGTATGTCGTCAACATTGACTTAGCCAAGCTACCTTTACTTACATAACCGCCAAACTATTAAATAGGTCTCTTGTGGAGTGAAGTCAAATATTCCTCTTACTTTACTTCTGCCTTAGAAGAGGGGAAGAAAATGTACATACTGTAACATTTAAACATCTGGTCTAAAACCACATCAGTGTAACTCTGAGTAAAGTTACAGATTTGGTATTCTTCCCAGGTGTGCATATAAAAAGGGTTTTGGAGTTGTTGACTAGTTCTTTAACCATTTAGGAAAAAGACTGAGGTATAGTGATATGCTTTCTCTGTTCCTATGTTTTCAAATATTTTACCCAATCTGAAAAATACCTCCAATAGATTCTAAAATACGTATTTTTGAGCTATCATAATTTTTTTCCATATAGAGGCATTGACTATAAGTTTATGCTTGTCTAAAAATAAAAAATTGAATTGGATTTGCATTAAGAAGTACCAGCAAAATTATATTCTTGTTATTTAAATTGTAATAAAAAGACATTACTTTCATGAATCTTGTGACTTTTAAAGTACCCCTATATAAATTTTGCATAATATGAATGTTTATTGAATTTAATTTTTACTTGAATTTATGTAGGATTATTGAGAGCTCATTTACAGTATATGTGATAATCATTAAGATGTGAATAACTGCATACATAATCATTCATTTTTCTGTGAATATAGTTTAAAGAATTAAGAATGTGCTTAATGTTTCCAAAGATGAGCACAGTCCTGAGTAATAAATCAGATGGGCTTATTTTATGTTTAATTGAATAAAAAGAAGAGGGCAGATGAATGTTCCACTTGAATCCTATTTCCTTTATTTAGGCTCACTTCTATACATATGTTTTGGGAGTCAGCATTCTCTATCCTATGAGTAATTTTCCAAACCAGAGTAACTCATTTACTATAAAATTTTCTGCTCCTCCCTTCCAATCCTTCCATCATGGAATTTTTTTATTGTACCCAGTGTGTTGAAACTTACATCCTGTTGAGCTGTGTTCTTTTGGGATATACTTATGTGGTTCTGTACATTATTACTAATGTTCTGTCTTGGCCACCATTGGATTTCACTGGGTCAGATCTCAAGTCGTGTTTTTACTGTTTGTGTGTACACACATTGTACACCCACATTTAGTGCCGTTATGGTAGATGCAGATCATTTCTGAAAGCATGTTTAATATCTGGTAGTTGAAAAATAAACTTACATGGGGTATAAGGAATCACAAAACAAAATTTAATGCTCAACTATTTTTCCTATAGGGATGGATTTTGGGGGGCTAGGAAATTAAAGGTTTATATGAAGACTGACTTGGGTAACCAAGTGATTAAGAGACAGGAGGTGGTGCTTGGTTATAGGAGCTTATCAGCCAGACATCATCACTTCCCACAAGTCTGCTGATTCTTACACTTACTCTCATTGTGTTGCCTTGATTGTAAGATGGGGAAGCCATTACTACAGAGGGAATTACGTGGCCATGTTTAGTCAGCAGATGCAAAAGGGACTAACTTTGCCATATAAAAGGTAGTTTTAGAAATACCATATAATGTGAAAAAGTTCAGATTGTATTAAGGTATAGGACTTCTCTGTTATGCTAGTGTAGTGATTTCTCCATTATTTTTTCATTTATTTAAGTTTTTTTGAGATAGAATTGACATATAGCACTATATAAGTTTAAGATATACACATAATGACTTACATATACTGCAGAATGATTACCACAGTAAATTTAGTTAATATCTATTACCTTCTGTTGATATAAAAAAAGGAGATCTACCCTTGTGATGAGAACTTTAAGCATTTACTCTCCTGGAAAACTCATTACAATACAGCAGTGTTAACTTTAATCATCTTGTTGTATGTTATATTACCAATACTATTTATCTTATAACTGGAATTTTATACCTTTTAACCACCTTTGTCCAATTCCCCCAACTTCCATAACCTGCCTCTGGAACCACAAATCTGATCTTTTTTTTTATAAGTTTTTTTCCCAGATCCCATGTGTAAGTGAGATCCAACAGTATTAGCCTTTCTCTGTCTGACTTATTTCACTTAGCATATTGCCCTTAAAGTTCATTCATGTTGTCACAAATGGCAGGATTTTCCTGTTTCTTTTTTTTTTTTTTTTGGCTAAATAGTGTTCCTGTGTGCGTGCATGCGCATGCATGCACAGATATATGTGATGACATATGAGATATATTTTAAGTTTTTTTTCTGTCTGTTGATGGACACTTGGGTTGTTCCCATGTCTTGCTGTTAATGAACACTGCTGCAGTGAGCGTGGGGGTGCAGGTGTCTCTTTGACGTAGTGATTTTGTTTCCTTTGGTTATTTACCCAGAAGTGGGATTGCTGAATCATGTGGTAGTTCCATTTTTACTTTTTTGGAAAACAGAACTTAACCGATAAAACAGCTAATAATTTCTTCCCTGTCTGACTTGACCTGCTTTTGTAGATGTTTCCTCAGAAGCAGTAGTTACTTTTTAGAAATTTATCATTTCTCTCAGAGCCTGCCCGATACTCTACACCCACACTGCTCTTCCCTACAGCTAGAACCACTTGATCTCTGCCCACTTTTTTCAGCCCTGCCTCAGGGTCTGGGTCCAGTCCCATCATTAAGCTGGGGTGATTTAAGGAATACATGTCCAGGTGACTCAGGAGCATTTACTCAACTTTTCCTTTTATTCTGCTTTTGACCATGTGCCTTACTTAGCTCTACTGATTGAACTTACTTTTGAGTTGACCAGGCTGCTGTGTTGAACTTCCATTTCAGTTGCTGCATGTCTGTTTGTTCTGTTGAGCCACATTACCTGTGTCATCACAGTCTAAGGAGATGAATTTCCATTTCCAGATTGCTGTAGATTCTGGAGGCTTTTCCTTAATGTTAGCCCTGTGGATGAGGTATTTTCCACTAAATGTTTCCAGACCTATTTGAAGGCATCTACCTGCTGACTGCCCATTTTACTGTTCTCTTTTTTAAAGGTAATTATTGATTATAATACATTTGCCTGCTAGGATACCTATTGTGTTGTTTCTTATTGGACAGATATCAGCTTTTATGTATTTCCTCTTTCTCTAGATTTGACTCATTGCTTGTTTTTAAACAAATGTATTGGAACATAACATGCTTGTTCCTTTAAATAGTGTCTGTGGCTGCTTTTGTCCTACATCGGCAGAGTTTAATAGTTGTAACAGAGACTGCATGGCTCATGAATCCCAAAACACACATGCTATCTGGTCTTTTACCAGAAAAACTTTGCTGACCCCTGTTATACAGTAGTTCTTACTTATTCATAGTTTTACGTTCTGCAGTTTCAGTTGCTCACGATCAGCTGTGGCTTGAAAATACTGAATGGAAATTTTGAGAAATAAACAATTCATAAGCTTTAAGTTGCACACTCTCCTGAGTAGCATGGTGATACCTTGTGCCATTCCGCTCAGTCTTGCCCCGGACATGAATCATCCCTTTGTCCAACATATTGATGCTGGACACTCTACCTTCCTTTTAGTCACTTAGTAGTTGTCTGGATTATCAGATTGACTATTGGGGTATTGTAATACTTGTGTTCCAGTAATCCTTATTTTACTTATTAATGACCCCTTAATTTACTTATTAATTATGTAGTACTTGTTAAGTGCAAGAGTAGCAATGCTGGGAATTCAGATATTCCAAAGATAAGCTGTAAAGTGCTGTCTTGAATGATAAGTTGAATACAATACGGCAAGATATTTTTGAGAAAAGTCACATTCACACAACTAATATTGTTAGAATTGCTTAATAATAATTTATTATTAGTTTTGTTAATCTCTTACTGTGCCTAATTTATAAATTAAACCTTATCACAGGTGTGTGTGTGTATAAAACAGTATATAAAAGGCTCAGTAATCTTCATGGTTTCAGACATTACTGAGGGTATTGGAACATATATTGTATTTTTCATTTGGAGCCTATTTAAAACATTGCACTTTTAATTTTTTATTAAATTTTATGAAAAATTAGCATATTTATTCATGTGATTTTCACTTAATCAGATCTTAAGGAATAGAAGTTCTGGACTTATATAATCTTCATTTTAACTTTCATTTTTAAACTACCATTTGTTAAAGAAAAGTACCTCATCGAAAATATACTGAATTAGTTGATTATGGTAATTGTTACTTTTTACCTGTGTTTAATCAGGTATCCTTAGTAAAGTAATCACCACGTATTGTTGAATTTGTTTTCTAAGTACTTTAAAAGTACATTCATTTCACACCATCTTTACTTCTGTTATTTCAGAGCAACTTGATTTATTTCCTTTTCCAATCCATTGTTTACCATGTACCAGAGTGAGGTTTGAAAAATTCAAATGTGATCACAGTGCTCATGCTTCATTGACTTCTTACTAGTGTAACATAAAGACCCAATCCTGTCCCTGTACTTTATTAACTTTTCAGCTTCTTAAAAGAATTATGCTTTTGTCTTAGGGCTTTACTGACACTATTCCATCTTTCTGCAATGCTCTTCTTCCTCTATTGCACTTATTTAAATCAATTTAATTTTTAGACCTAAGTTTGAATATCAGAGTATCCTACTTTAAGTAGAAAATAGGTTCCATGAGGTAAATCCCCTGTTCTATCCTATCAACTAGTATGTATTTTGGAGAATGTCTAAAGATTTAAGTGTTTGTATGCCTGCTTTTTTTGTTGACCACTCAGAATGTAAATAGTTTACAAATTCTACAGATTCTTAAGATTGCCCCTTTGTTTTCATCCTCTGACATCATATAGTGGTTGAGAGCTAGATATGTCTTTGCTAGTGAATGAGCAAAGTCAGCCATTTGAAGGATATAGTTAAATATGGGAGATAATTGTTAATAAGGAAATAATGTGATTTAAGTTTTTGGTGAAAAATTGTTAAAATAGAGTTGCTCTATGGGTTCTTGTATTTGGGGGTCCCTAAAACCTCTGTATTTGGAGATACTCTAGAAGAACTCAGTGACTCAGTATATAACTGTACTCTTGGCTAAGATTTATTATATAACAAGGTAGTAAGGCTATATGTTAGACAATAAGGGAAAAAGAAGCTGGTAGCTTGGAGAAATCCATAGGTGAGCTTCCTCATGCCCGCTACTTCCTGTTAGGGGATAAACTTGAGCATGCTCTTTTTCTCTAGCAGTGAAGGGAAGCCCAGTAGTGAGTCGGTGCCCTGTTTTTTATTGGGGGCTGCTAATGTAAACAACCTCTGTCTCACATATACCTAAATTCCAAACTCTCAAAAGCAAATCAGGTGTTTAGTATAAACCTTATTTTTTTGTGCAGAAGTCTAGGCACAGTAAACCACTCTTATCAGTTGGAGAATAGAGGCAAGCCAAGTTCCCAGACACTGCTAGTCAAGGGTCAACCTTCCAAGTAAGCCTTTCACAGCTTTAGCCTTGATGTTAAGTCTTTCCTTCAGGGTTCTTAAAAGAATATTCATATTACCTAACAATATCTGCTTTTAATTTCAGTTAGGGAGGTGCTTATGTTTAAGTAGATATATTTGTACCATGAACAAAGTTGGAATTCTGTTAGAACTGAGAAAGGGGAGTGGGTTTCAGGTAGACAACAACCAATCCCTTTATTGTAAGATTTTTTTTTTCATGTCATCCCTTAGAAAATTTGAATGCCCCATGGGGTGAATTTGTGCGACATTTGTTCGCTATGTTTAAGTCACATTGGTCTTCATTCTGTTCTTCAAACACCCCAAACGCTTCTGTTTCAGGGCTTTTACCTTTTTTATATTGTTCTGGAATTAATTTGGGGGACAAAATTGACAAAATTTGCTATTTACTTTTTTTGTCTTTTAAGTAAATGATCAAAACAATTATGAGGGATCACTTGGCAGATTGATGAAAATGTAGTAGTTCGTGTATACTGCTGTTACAGCTACTACTAATATAATTGTTAACATATTAAGTGATTATTGTGTGTCTCATAGTTTTTATTTACTTATTTTATTTTTTATGTAATAACTGGTTTTGCTTTATTCTATAGTTCACATATGCCAGCCCCAAACCTAACACTTAAATTCTCTTTTCTGAATTTGTCATTCTTTTCAGATCCACGTCAACAGAGACTGTTTCTCCCAGGAGCATATGCAGTCCGGTCCTCTTGCAATAGGCATAGGCAGTTTCCCAAAGACCTTGGCTCTTAAGCACTAGAACCTAGGTCCTCACCTTGGACTGCACCCATGTCTGTCTGTGCTGGGGCTCTGCCCTGGTCCCTTCACCCTAAAGTATCCTTAGGCCAGGAATGCCAAATGGGTTCCATGTATGTGCCAACTCTGAATAAACATGGGAGCCCAGGGGTGAGGATAGTGAGGCAGGTGGTGTCTGGTTCTAATACGGAGAACATGGTGCTTGACTGGCAGTGTCTACCATGGCAACACCCACCGGACATGTCTGGAATGGGGGTGCGGTTAGGGACTGCATGCTGGCCCCCAGCTCAGCACAGAAAGGGGCAAGGTGTTCATCCCATCCTTGCCTTGGGCGATTATTCTCCCTGGCCAGGTGGCTGAGGAGGCAGTCTGCAGTCCCCAAAGCTGCAAGTGGCTTCCCCAGGCCCTGGGTGGGACATCCCGTGCAAGATCCCATAGGGGTCTGTATGTGGCAGCTTCTTCTCTTCTAGGGTCAGTTTCATCCAGGCAAGGATAGCTGTCTGCCCGTCAGAATGAGTTGGACACCACTTGGGTGAAAAAGCACTTCCATGACACTTACACAGAAATGACCTTAATCTTGGATAAACTCTCAGTAATTTTCAGACCAAACTAAAAAGGTTCATACTCAGTGTGCTACTGAGAAACTAAAATTTAGTAAAAGGATAGTTTTCAGTCAAGTTCCAGAACAAGGGCACAATGCTTTGAAAATCACTGTCTCAGAAGAACACAAGGATGTGTATAAAAGAATGTTTCTAGAAAATACCAAAGGCACCAAACATAACCCCAACTTGGCCTTCCATTTCCCTTCAGTGCCACTCCATTCCCAGGGCTACTTCATCCATCTGACTTTGGAAATGTCAGTGCTCTGGGAGTGTATCCAGGTGTCTGTGGAAGTCCCTCATTCTTTGCTTGCGAGTTTCGAAGACTTTCTTCAGGATCCTTTCCATTTGCCACTTCTGCATCTTCTCAAAGGCCTCCTGGGCCAGAGTCCACTTGTTCAAGCCACATACTTCTCCTCCTTGGGGTTTTTTTTAATCCTTTCCCAAGAATAAATCACTTTATGAGAGAGAGAGAGAGAGATGGATAGATATGGATGGATGTAAGAGAGAAACATTGGTCAGCTGCCTTGAGTGCCCACCCCAACCCAGGATGAACCCACAACCTAGATATGTGCCATGATTGGGGATGGAACTTGCATCCTTTTGGTGCACAGTTGATACTCCAGCCAACTGAGCCACCTGACCTGGGCTTTTTCTCATTGTTTTTGCTTGTTCCCATGGCTTCCAGGAATTTTGCCTTGTCATTCTTTTTCTCCTTCCGCTTGGTCACACTGAGCTCTATGGCACCTTTCAGCTTCAAGGGCCCCTTTTGAACCTTCTCATAGGTCGCCAGACACCTGTACGCTGTTCAGTAGGTAAACTCTACCTCACACTTTTTAAAGTGCTTTTTATGTATTAATACCTTCAGTTCTTAAAAAGTCTCCTTTCCTTAGGTATGCAGTTACTGTTCCCTTATTCCAGATGAGCAAACTGGGGCACAGCATGTTTGAATCTTAATTTCCATGTTTAGTAATAATAGTAACACAAAGGGTAATCTGGTGGATTAAATGAGGAAAAATGCTTTCAGATCTCAAGCCATGAGACTTACCACATACTAGGCGTTCAGTAGATCTTTTTGATTTGAATCAGATTGAGAACATACAGTTTTTAGTTTAGCCTTTTAGCTGTAGTATCTGTGGGTGTTTTTATGTCCTTTGTTGTTAGTTATATAGTGTTGAATCTCAGAATTCAAAAGAACACAAATATGGAGTTTATGAACCTTACTATTATAAAATATATGAGTTGACACCTTTTCTATGCAAATCATTCCAGGATAGAAATAGAGCTACTACTATTACTCAAACAAACAAAACAGAAAAACATTACTAGTCTTGCTAGCAGCTAGGCTTGCTTTGGGCCAGATTTTTTGGTGGTACTCTTTTGTTTACTTATTGTCTGTGACTGCTACTACACTGTAGTGCTGAATTTGAGTAGTTGCAGTAGAGATACCCTGTGTATCTTCAAAAAGCTTAAAACACTATCTGTCCCTTTTCATAAAATATTTGTCTGATTCAGGACCTTATCAGTTCACTAGTAGAATCCAGGTGCCTGGACCACAGTTTGGTTGGAAGCCTAGGTTTCCTGTAGCTGGGCTGCTACCTGGAAGGTATAGCATTTAGACTTCCTTGGGACTGCTGTTAGGAGAAAGAAAGGTGCATCCTGACAGGAATGGTTGGTGCTCTATACCAGGATGGGCAAACTGCACTCCCAGGCCAAATCTGGCCTGCGGCCTATTTTTGTAAGTCCACAAGCTAACAATGTTTTTCAGAGTTTTAAAGGGTTAAAAGGAGAGAAGAAAAAGAAGAATGTGGCTGAGATATATGTAGCCCCACAAAACCTAAAATACAGGATGGGGCAGAGTTAGGTTTATAGTTATTTGTATGGAAAATAACAGTAATTAATAATAATATAAGAATGTAATGTGTTTTGTATACTCACAATTGTATATTTACTCTTGCTTCTCCCTCTGTTTACTTTTGTCCCTCTACAGAAAATGTTTGATGACCCTTGGTCTTTGTAATTCCCAGTACTTTCTTTCCTGATGGACAAGAGGAGATGAGCCTTTTGTTAGAACAGTGCATTTAGTGACCATACTAACTTACTGAGTTACCACATTTTGTTATGTATAATGTGCAGCCACATTTTGGGTCCAGACTTTCAGGGAAAATAATCTTTCATTTTAATTTTTTAATTCAGTTTTTAATTTACATATAAAACCAATTATCGTATACCAGGGGATTATTTTGCATATGGATATTGTGATTACCTTCTAGAGTTACACTTTTAATGCACAGGCATAAATGAAAGAATTAAAAACATTTATATAGATAGGGAATTAGTATTACCCAGGTATAATGTGCACCCTTATTTTTCCCTCAAAAATTTGGGCAAAAGTGTGCATTATACATGCCAAAATACAGGTATGTGAACCAAAGGAAGGTGAGGGAGGCACAGTCAGAATCTTTCTGAATTGATTTATCAGGAGGTCATTCTAGTGCTTGACAACATTAGATGCCTGTGGAGCATGGAATGCCCATCAGCTATTCCGTGACCTCTTGTATGGCCTTTGTAATAGAAGGCACACCATTGTTAGCTGGTAAATGGCCTTGAAGAAGAAATGTGTAACAGCTTGATTTGGATGACCACATTGGTGTGGCTAGAGTTAGCTGATTAGGCAAGGGAGATAGTGGTTATAGGTCTGATTGTGAGTTTGCCATGAGTAAGCTAGACAGGGATGGGTTGGCAGTGCCTAATACAATGTGGCTTTCATCAACACATTATTCACTGGTTGACTTTTGGTAGTCATGAGCTGGGGACAGTGTGGAAGCCTCTGCATCAGAAGCACAGAATGTTACTTTATGCCCAGTCTGATAGTGGATCCTTTGCCTCATCTGATGCGTTGAAGGATGCAGGCAGCAGTGATGGCAGTCTGGGTGGTGCAGGTTGATTCTAGCTGGTCTTGATAGAGAAAGGGCCTCTGCTGTGGGCATCAGCATGAGTAGCTCAGATGATTTGTTCAGTTGTGAGTTTGCCCTGTGATTTTTGTATAGTTTCTTTTTTCTATAGTTTGTAACCCTCCCCCCACCTCCAAATCTATAGTCTTTAATTTGCCAGTGTGTAGTTTTCCACATGGCAGACCAAACAGCTAGGCCGCGGCAGCAACCCAAGGGTCAGTAAATTAAGATTTGTCAGTGGGAGTGTAGGCAGAATTATGAGACTAGCCTTGAATCCTGCCCACTGAGCTGGTTCACACGGTGCTGAGCTGCAGCAGTAGCACAGTGTACACCATTGTGTTTCAGTTTTGTTGAACTGTCAGTGAATCAGATCCAGGCATTTTGGGGAACTCTAGATATCAAATGCCACATTAAGGCTACAACTTTGCTAAGGAAAGTGGAGATTAAGGTTCCCTCCTAGAAATAGTTGCTATATTTTTCATGCAAATAAAAAATGCAGCAAGGGCCAACCTGGGTATACTCTTTAATTTGCTATTTCCATTTTACTAAGGGTCGGTACCTTACCTAGACTGAGTCAGTTGTGGTGCCTACCTAGAAGATAAAAGTCCACAATCCCAAATTGGGACAGTCAGAATCCTTTCCTGGGACTTTTGAACGTGGAGACAGAAAAAAATAAGGTGAGTTTTTTCTAGTGGGAGAAAGCAGTGTAGGAATGGGAAGTTACTTTCCTTGCCATGGCGAGCATCAGGTCTGCAGAGAATTGGAATGATCTAAAGAGACAAGGAAACAGAGTTCTGGAGCTGCTTGTGACTCTGGTACCAGTTCCTTTCAGGTCTTATTTTTGCATCCCCTCACTCTTTTCAGCCCTATCACTGTTTTCAACTATTCTTTGTATTCCTTAAGCAAATTAACCTCAGCTTTGTTTTGTGAGCTAGCTTAAGTTGGATTTGTTTCTGACTGTTGTACTAACAAATACATATTATTCATTGCCTTTTACAAAGTATAAGTATAATTACTGATGATTTGGCATCTTCATCAGGGATACATTAATTGGTTTTTCACCTTGATCCATTTCTGTTTATGTAACTGATGTCATGGAGGAAGGAATGGAAAATATATGCACACTGCATTGGGTATTATTTCTAAATTTGCCATATTGTTATTCATATAAAGTGAATCTGTAAGACCAGGAAGAAGTACAAAAGGTTAAAATGTGCTTTAGATTAAAAGTAATAAAATTAGAAAGCAAAAATTTGATTGGAACAAACAAAAGTTATGGGTTGTGCTGGACACTTAGGGAATATGAATTTGAAGCTTGAACATGCCCCAGTAAGCATATTGTTGAAAACAGCTAACATGATTTTGGGTAAGTTCCAAAAAAGATTCACCAGGAAGAACTAAGAAAGTTTTAAATTTTATTTTCTACTTGTCAAAATTCTAGTAGTATTGCTGATCACACATTAGAAAATATTTTTAAAAATACTGAACAGGTTTCAGTAAGCTATTTGAAGAGAAAGGAAAATTAAGAAAACTCAAAGCTAAGATGAATGTTAGTTTTTTAAAAACCAGAAACAGGCTTTAATGGCTATTCTCTAGAGAATAGCCATTGAAGCTTATTCTGTTACACTGAAAACAAAACTTACACAGTTGACCCTGAACAACTGAGGTTTGAGCTGTGTGGGTCCATTTATATGTGGAATTTTTTCCAATAAATATACAGTCAGCCTTCCATATCTCCAGTATGGGATAAAAGAAAACAGTATTTGTAATCTGTGGTTTGAAATTCGTGGATTTTGGTGTCTATGGGTGTTCCTGTAATCAATCCCCATGGATGCTGAGGGACTACTGTAGGTTTTGGGGGTTAAAAGTTATATGGGGATTTTGACTACATGAAGGGCTGGTAACCCTAACCTCCCGCACTGTCCATGGGTCAGCTGTGTATCCACATGGCTGTTGCTCTTCTAAGTGATTCTTTTGGCCAATACCATCCAATCCATAGATACTGCCATATTCACAGATTTGAAAAACTTTAAAATTGTTTTGTAGCCAATTTAGCAGCCATGTGAGGAAATTGGTACCTTACCTTTTAAGTCTAACTTCCTTTCCTTTTAAAGACTGTCAGGGAAAGAAACAAACTGTGATTTTGAATCTGTGTCCAGAACATCGCTTCTGTTACAATATAAAAATTTGTAGAGTTCCTGTGTCACTTACCTTATCCACTGTTCTTGACTCTGAATGTAATTATTTCTTTCAGATATTCAGATTTATGCCTCAAATGGTCAAGATTTGTCATCATCATGACAATTTAGAAGAATGACTTGTAGGGCATAAATGTAGTTGAAAATGAGGAGTAACAAAAATTTTTTGATGTATGAAATGTTGAAATAGCTTACAACAACGTTGAAGGACAATTCTTGGCTGTTTCCTAGTTCACTATAGCACAGTCAAGACCTTATGGTTTAAATTCTCCTGTGCAGTTTCCTTCTTCTCATCACCATTTTTTAGGCATGTTGCTTAGATTCTTAAAGTTTAAATTTCTTCATTATAAAATATGGATAATAATACATTTTTCATGGGTTGTGATAAATTGCACTAATCACAGTGCCTGACTTGATAATTGGTGGCTACTGTTATTAATTTTATCGGCAGCAATACTAACATATGTCTTTGATTATTTCATCATTTTATGAAAGGTGACAGGATTTTCTAATTCTATAAAGGAAAGAAATGAACTAAAACTAGAAGGAATTTAGTTTGATGGGAAGAAGTATCAGTAAGATTATTAAGTCTCTGTAAGTAGAGAATGGCACAGGATGACAGTTTTTCATTGAATGGCATTGCATTATTTGTTTGTTTTCTAATATCACTTATGTGCAGAGGGCACTGTGTGTTTTTCCTGTGATACCTAGCAATGTACCTATCATAGGATGTTTATTATTTAAACATCTCCATTTCTTTGGAATGGGTTTTTAATTTTTTTCTGAGGCACATAGGGTTTTTTTTAAATTAAAAAATACTTCATATAGAGAGAGGGGAAGGGAGGGAAAAAGAGAGGGAAACATTGACGTGTGAGAGAAGCATTGATTGGTTGCCTCTTGCATGCACCCCAACCAGGACCAGGTTGCAACCCAATCATGTGCCCTGACTGGGAATTGAACTGGCAACCTTTCACTTTGTGGGATGATGCCCAGCCAACTGAACCATGCGGGGCAGGGCCTGAGGCACTTAGTTTTTAATGTCTACAACAAAAGATGGCTCTTATATAATTATTAAGTGTTCATTATTGATGCAATGTCACTGTTGGAAGTGGAGATGACTTTAAGTAGTGTGTTGGAGACTTTTATTTTTAATTATAAAGGTTATTTATTTTACTGTGTGTTAGGAGAAATACATCCTACGTGTTATACCCATGATTTCAGATCATATTGCTTGAGGTAATAGTGGAATAAAAGTTTGCTTAGGAAATACATTTATGACAAAGTAAAAAATTGTGGATAAATTTAAAGAAAAAACATTAACAACTGAACAAGCTAATTGTTTACTTAGTACTATATACCAGATACTCTTAGAAGTGCTCGTTATCTATTGAGTCATGTAATCCTCACACCAGTGTTGAAAGAAAGGTACTATTATTATCCCATTGAACACATGAGAAACTGAAGCACAGAGGGTAACAATCTTGCACTTGGTTGTAGATCTAGTAAGTAGTAGAGCTGTAGCACCCATCCATGTGCTCTCTGACATATCCAAGCTCTAGCCACGTTGAGATACTGCTGCTTTTATATTAAGTAAATAATAATGCATATTATGAGGTTGGGGTAGACAAATACCATTTGTGGAAACTGCTCTAGGTAATAAAATATTTCTACTCTATAATGATTAGAAATTCTATATAATGTACATTATGGAATTAAATAGAGATGCATTATATTAAATTATCTATTAAGATTATTTTAAGCATAAATGAAGCATTATCATTTTATCATGTCTTTAATATAATGAAATAATGATTTATTTAAAAATCACCATTTGGTGAGGAGTAGTAACAGGGTTTTCTTTCCCCCACTTCTGCACCTGTTTCTGTGAAAAGGAAATGTTCATAGTTTATAACTAGAGAAAGTTGTTTTTTTTAGGTCATTCACAACTGTACTCCAAACTGTTTGATATTTTAGTTTCAGGATTTAACTTTCTAACAAAAGTTATGTGACATCAGCAATGAAAGCTCTCTCAGGAATACTCTTAATAGAAAGGAAGACTTTGGGTCTGTGAGGTTGTGTGGGCTTCAGTGTGATTTTTATTTGATATATGAGCTGTGACATAACTATTGCATGACTGAGATGTACTTGTAAGCGCTGTACTATGCAGATGGGTTTTTTGTTTTTTTTTTTTGAAACAAAGCCAGAAACAAAATCTTGAATGTGTTCATTTAGTGGGGAAAAAATACTTCATAGAAACATATGGAAACATTTCTGCTTTTTTCATTAAATGAGCCTTTTACTTTCTAAGCATTTTTATGATTGTTCAAGTTAATATGTCATTTGCCTCATATTTTCCAAGTTTAGTGAGACATGGAAGTCTTACAGAACTGGGATGTTTTGAAAAAACCAGATCACTTTTAGGAATGCACATTTCAGAATTAGATTAGATGATTATTAAAAAGCTAAGATTGAATCACAGATATATTTTTCATTAAATTATTAATCATAAGGCTATCCATCTTTAATTACTTTAGCATTTTGATGTGATGTGGTGAGGACATGTATAGAACAGTTATTCTCTTTACTCATTTTCAAATGGAAAAAGCATAGGACAACATTAAAGGAAATCATAAAAGAAAAATATTACAAACATAAATGACTGCTTTTAATTTTCTGTATTCCCTTCTAGCTCATGTTCTTATACATAGTTTTACATGGTTTGATTTATTTATGTATATACCATTTGATGCTATGCTTTTTTTTATAACATTACATTAAGTTTTTTTCCTTTTGCTGTCACATACTTTTGTCTTTCCCATTGTAAAAAGGGTACAATGAACATTACCTTAGATTCTAAGTCCCTCTCAACCTCTCATTTTATCTTCCTCCTTTCCTTCATAGAGAAATGACAGAATGATAGACATGTTGCCTTTCCACTTGGCTTTGATGCTGAATCCAGTGTATATTTTGTAGTTTTTGTCTTCTTTGACTACATATTTGACACTCACAGAACTCTGTTCTTGATTTGTGGACTCTTCTTTGTTGTTTATCCTTTACCTTGAAGGAGTACTTGGAGTTATCTCTTTCTCCCATGTGACTTTAGCTACCACCCATACATTGGCAACTGCTTCATTTAATTCTGTAGCTTAGACGTTTTTCCTGAAACTGATAAATTCATTTGGATGTGCCAAAGTGTCTAAAGTTCACTACATTCAAAATGAAAATTGAGCCCTGGCTGTTGTGGCTCAGTGGATTGAGTGCCAGCCTGCAAATCAAAGGGTTGCCAGTTCGATTCCCAGTCAGGGCACATGCCTGGGTTGCAGACCAAGTCCCCAGTAGGGGGGTGTGCAAGAGGCAACTATACATCGATGTTTCTCTCCTTCTCTTCCTTTCCCTCTCTCTAAAAATAACTAAGTAACGTATTAAAAAAATGAAATGACTTTTTGTCTCAAATAATAGCTAACAGTATCACCATTCAACCATTGTCTTATGCAAAACTCCTAGGAGTCATCATATTCTGTCAGTTCTTTCTCTTAAATCTTCCTGACCTCTGGCCTGTGCTTTGTGTTGCCATGGCTTTATTTCCAGCTGGGATTGTGTCAGTCTTTTCTTGTTCCCCAATTCTTTTTCTCCATTGTAGTCTCAGTGATCTTTATAAAATGGAATTCTGTTATGTCCTTTAGTGGTTTCCCATTTGTCTACAAAATAAAATTGAAACTTCTTTCCATGTCATAAGAAGGTTATTTCATGATCTGTCAGACTTATCTCTGGAAACTTCCCTTTTCCTTTCATCTATTTTTTCTTTTTAAATATTTTATTGTTATTCTGTTATAGTTGTTTCCATTTTTTGCCCCTTTGCCCTCCTCTACCCAGCCCACCCTACACTCCCACAGTCATTCCCCACCCTGTTGTCCATGTCCATGGGTCGTTCCCCATGTCTGCCATTATCCCCCTCCCCCCTCCCCTCTGGTCACTGTCAGTCTTTGGAAACTTTCTTCAGGCTTCTTCTTTTATCTTTGTTGAGCTACCGAGTGCCCAGACACACACATTCTGTCATACTCCTTGCTATTACACATTAATACTGCATCTGCTTGGAACACCTTTTCTACTCATGACCATTTCCTCCTTTTGTCATCTTTATGACTTCTTTTCCTTTAAAACTTAACTGAGGCTTCATATCATTCAGTTTGAGTTGGGTGTACTTGTTTTATATTCCCAAAGTACGCTTTCAGACATAAAGTATATGCCTCAAAACTATTTTAAAATTAAATTATTAAATATTATTTCACTGAGTTAATTTTGGGAATTCATTAATATTTGGAATTTAGATGATTGGTAGTTTATTAGATAAAACATTTTGCATCTTCATGCATGTTAATATTTCAGAAAATTACTTTCCTGCCAAAATATCTCAAGAAATATTGACTCAAAGGTAGAGATACTTTTTTATGAGTCTTGGAATCAGTCTTTGGTAATGATTCTTCATATCAATCTTGCTCAAAATACTTACAGGGTAAGTATAGTGATTTTCAGAAATCAAGACTGTTGGTACTGGTAACATTTTCTCTATTAAAAATAAAGGATTCTTTTTATCCTTACAAAAAATTGACTTTGGTGTATACATTAACTTTTGCATTTAATAAATGTATGTGGGTAGCATCATATGCCACTCTTTGTTTCAGGCACTGAGAACACAAATGGAGTAAGACTCTTTTCTTGATTAATTGCCAAATATGTTTTCTCAGAGCTTTGAGTATTAATATGCATAATATAATTCATATACATTTATTCTACTAATTGGAGCTGCCTGTTAAATATGAAGACAAATCCATATTTAATTTAACCTGTTCATGCCATAAGTTTAATACATTTTATTATTTATATTTGAGAGTGGCTTCATTACTTGAAATACTGCCTTTTTCCCTATTAGCATTGCATTTTTGCTTTTTATCTATTATATTAGAGGAAGGTTGTTTCAATTAGGATCAGATTTTAAGAAGTAATAAAACTGAAGTTTTTTTTGCTGGAAAATATAATTAATGGGTTGCTGACTGAATTTTTTTAACAAGTTGAACATTAGTATTTACAATATGGTTTATCTTTATTTTTTTACTTAAACAATTGTTCAAGTATGTTTCATATTTTCATATTAAAATATAAGCAGATGGCTATAATATTTCTTTGTGTATAATATCCACACAAGAACTCTTTGTACTGTTGGTGGTACTGTTACACAGTTTCTTACTATAGTAAGTAAATATATTACCTCAACCCTTAATCAGCCTACCATTGCCACTGATGACCCAATGCTTAAGTTGTAACACTATGCTGCTCACCCAGACTCTGGGGGCTTATTTTATTTTATTTTTTGATGCATTGCTGTAGGCAATTTTAAGGGTGTGGAACCAAGCCATTTTCTTCCTTGGACTCATTTCCACTTTTATTTCCTATGGGAATCTTAGCCTTCCTTTAAAATATTAAGATTTTTAAATTGTTCACCTATTATTTGATTACTGAGCGGACGAGAAATGCTGATTGCCCATTTTAACTCACTGAATTAAAAGTCAGTAAGGCTTAACCATTGGTGTTAAGCAATTCTCAAAATTAAAATTTTCTAATTCATAAAATACCTTTCTGGTAGGTACTTTATTCTTGTGTGTATGTGTTTTGTGGTTTAGTTTTATTTTATTGTTATGTGCTAAGAATGTTTGGCCTGATTTTTGTCTTGGGAGTGTTTAATTGAGAACTGACAGGTTATACGAAGTTGAAAAGAAATTTTATGAGTTGTGAAAACCAGTGCTTCATTTTTACTTGGTAAGTAATATGTTATTCTTTTTAAGGAAGAATCTGAAAAGTTCAAAATGAATAAGCCTCTGAATTGCCTAGCAGCTTTCAATTTTAACATTAATAACTGCCTCTTGAAAACAAAATTAAGTTTATTCACTAAGAATAATGAAGTTATTTGTAGAATATAAGAATGGGGGTTTGTATATACTGACCATTTTAATGCAGCCTTACAGATAAAACTATGAAAAAACATACTTTAAAGGGTGTTTAAAAAAATACTGTTATTTTAGCTCATTTTCTTTTTTCATTCAAGAAGATTTGCAGAACATCTTATTAACCCAGTGCATTGTAAGGTGCTGGGGTTATCACTATGAGGCTGGCACAGACTGAAGAGAAACAGACGTGTAATCATATGGTTGTGGGATGGCAGGTGCTGCGAGATGCTCCACGGCAGCCACAAAGACAGAAGGAGCAGTTGATTGTATTTTAATGGCTTCATAGAGGAGGTAACATTTGATTAAATGTAAAAAAAGCAAGAATCTACTAAGTGCTATGTGGTTAGGAGATTGGGGAAGTGAGTATGGGTGTGTTGGTGTTTCTGTGTATGAATGTTAGTGGGGAATGGGGAATATTGGTTGCCATTTCGTCAGATGCTTAATATATGATTGCTTGAAGCACTGTTAAAAATGGCCATTTAACTCTTAGGCATAAGGAGTGATTTTGAAGTGGAAACAGTGCTGGTTGGCTTCTCCCAGAAGCAGTTGCTGAGATGGAGTTAGGATTGCCAACAGTTCAGGGGGGCATAACACCTGTAAAAAGGAAGAGTGGGGGCAGGATTGGTTGGGAGCAGTCATCATGTTGTGAAGCTGACTTGACAGAGTCCCTGCCAACCTGACAGGGACCTTTGGAACAAAGGTTGTTCGGGGAGTCCTGCATTGGGTGAAAATGACTAGGCCCCTCTACCACCATTAGGCAGGTGTTGGTTATGGGCTTCCCTGAGAGAAGTAGTTCCCTGACTCTAAAGAAGTTAACAGCTGGAGGCTCTCAGCTAATTATCTTCCTTGTAGCTGGGCAAGTGTGTCATTTGTTGAAGGGGTATGTCTCTGTGTTTGCTGTAAGAAATCAGGGTGGGGTAGACCTTGGGGTGATACTGATCATTCATTTAGTCAGTCAATAAATATCACTGGACACTTATTATATGCTAGGGATAGTGCTGGGAATAGATGTTGTGAGCAAGCAGATCAAAGATTTGGAGAAAAAATATCCCCAGCCAAAGAAACACCATTATGGACAATGGCTTGGCCAAAAACAACAACAACAACAACAACAACAACAACAACAAACCACTTTGGCTGCAGAGTTCTGAAAGAGAGAGAGAGAGAGAGAGAGAGAGAGAGAGAGAGAGAGAGAGAGAAGGGGCAGGCAGAGAGAGGAGGAAGGGAAATGAGGTCAGAGAGTTTGGCTGCAGCCACTAGAGCCTTGCAAGGCACAAGAAGGACTTTGGATTTTATTCGAATTGCAGTGGGAGGTCATTGGAGGGTTTTAACCAGAGGAGTGGCACAATTTGACTTATGGTTGGAAAGTTTACTCCTGCTTATCAGTTTCCACACTTGATAGTCATACTGCAAATATACCTTAACTTCTGCCTTGATATATACTATATAGACACTTGGAGAATTCTTTTACATTGCTAGCAGTGTTATAACATCTGCAGAAAAGGTACACATCAATTCCATTATCAGTTTATTTTTTACCCATTTCCCGTATTTCTATAGTAATTCATTAATCAATTATTTTGTTTAAAAGTAAGTAGTTTTACTACTCAATTAGCCATATTAATTTTTATTTTTAGTTGACTTTACAGATTTCTTTTTTGCTTATTTGCCTATTCTTAGCTCTGAAAAAGCAAGTAAACACTTGGCAGGAATTTTATTTAGGCATTTGAAACTCTTCACGAGAAAGCATTGCGAGCCTTTAAAGTTTAACTAGTCCCTTACTGGATCCATACTGCTCTCTGGTGTAGTGCAGGGCGAAATTTAAAGATCCCAGGTTTCTTGCATATTGCAGAGACCTGCACATTGCTGGCTTCCGGAGCTGCTGTTATTTTTCTTGGGATCAGAAGTTTGCCCTCCTTGTATAGGAATTTTTAGGGCTCTATCTTCATCTAAATATTGATTTTCCTAGTTGAGAATGATTTGAATTACCTACAACTCTTAAGAGTTATAGCATTTATTGAAAATTAAGTTCCAGTTCTGAAAAGTATTTTCTGATTGGTAAAGTTTGAACTTTGGTCCCACCTTTTATTAACCATGTGACTTAATGAATTTTTTGACTCAGTTTTCTTCTCTGTAGAATGGGGAAGGCCAGTAGTACTTGCTTTATAGACCTGTAGTGAGAAGAAAGTGAAATAATATAAAATGTCTGGCACACCATGACTGTTTTTACTGTTTCTTTAAATGCGATATCACTTTATTAGGGATGTATGGTAGTACCGATTCAATTCGGACATTTATCTAAAATCTGCAATTTGGCTTCACCTCTGGCTTCAGGCTTTGAAAGATTGAATAGCGGAATAGTGACTTTAGTGTCATTTCTGGCATCCTTGAATTTGTGTGTAAAAATACTTACCATCATATTGAATAGTCTAACAGCATCAATTTAATAACTGAGGCACATCACTGGATTTATTATTAAGGTCTCAGTTTTCCCTTTTACAGGTAGGTATTCTTGATGTAACTGAATGAGCATATCCTTAGTGGTTTTATGTGTTGAAATTCTGTCAGTGAGTTGAAGTATAAATGTTTATTACTAAAAGAGTAAAATGCTACATGTGCCAATGGCTATAAAAGCTGTTAATTTTATATACAACAGTAATTACTTCAAAAGTTCAATGACTTGGTAAAGAGATTGATAGTTAACATAAATATTAACAGAAGGTCTTCATAATTTTCCCATATTTAAACATTTCAATAAATATAAAAGGCAATAGAGGTTGAATTGTATCTTCATTTTTTGGTAAAATCTATACAATTGTTTAATTTACAAGCATCAGTAAAACTTTAAAAATTGTGTATTTATTTTCTAGTTACTTAAGTTTGTTTTTGCAATAAGTCTCATGATAAGGTTCTATTTGGGAATTTTTTACATTTTATAAGGTTGGACTAAAGGCAGAAATCAGAATATTTGAGAAGGGATAACTCAAAAGGATGCCCAATAATATCTAAGAAAATAATTCTTGATTCAGATATAAAAATGGGAAAATATAGAACATGCAAAGAAGAAAATATTAAAGAAAATGAGGTATTTAGAACACATCCTACTTACCCAATCAAAATTACATACTTATGCAAGAATACTTTACAACCATTCCTATGGAGATTTTAAAGTAATTCTTATTACAGAAGAAGAAAAACCTAGTACTTGGTGGAAACATCATCAATGTTCACCAAAAAATGTCTTTCTTCTTCCACATCTAGTTCAATTGGAGCTGAGCATTGAGTTGTTGTTGCACAGGCATGGACTGGATCCCATAGCAGTAACGTGCAGCTGACAGCAGGAGAGGGATTGTGCACTCTGCTGGCAAGTTAGAAGTCAGCTCTTAAGATCCTGTATACAAATTAATAATGATAATTACTTTTTATTAGAATCTCTGTTTACTATTATATTCCAGAAATTCATTCTATTATGGTAATAGTTGGCTACTGCTGAGTGGTGTGTTATGTTTTAATAATAGAGGAAAGTAGTAACATCTTTATTTTTTTCTTAGATGTACCTGACGTATTTGTCAGTTCACTTAAAGTATATGGAATATTGGGTAATTTTAGAGGAAAGGATTTTTAACATCAAAATCTTGCATTTCATTCCAAAGATATTCAGAGGCTAGTTTCATTTTAATTAATAATTCAGTAGATTGCATGTTATTACAAAATTCGAATGATTTGTTAAAAGTTTCAACATGTAGAAAAAAAACCATTGTCAAATTTTTTTCTTAACTGAGTAATGTGGTGCATTAAATTCACATTAAAAACAAAAAACTGAAGTACCTCCCAACATAATTTACACCAAAAAATGCTACCATGAAAACATTTTCTATGCATTATGTCATTTTTCCCCTTAGGTCCATGCATACAATATTTACTCTCAGTTCTTTTGTGAGCTACAGTTATTAAAACCACTTAACTGTGAAATAGAGGGTGATACATTAATAAAACCAAATTTTACTCTTTTGTGTTTGTTATAGTAGAACACTATGGTAACCACTTACTGATTCCATTACCAATAGATGAAACAGAATAGTTTTACTATAGGTGTGAGATGGAGATCTTCAAGTTTAAAAGCAATCATGTAGTATCCAAATAAATAATACTTGACACATTTTAACAATACAAGAACTGGTTTAATTAACCATGGCCTAATATGGTGCGTATCCCACTCCTGGTAAATGACAACGGCATTAACTGGCTGATGTTTCAAAGCACCACTGTTTTTCATCTGCTTTCATTGGCTAACTCTGTGATATAGGCATTATCTGAGGTCTGGGTAAAGGTTCTCATAGGTTTTGCTTTAATCATTAGTAGTATATAGTTCATATGTTGATAACAGTTCAGTGGAATTTCTAATATTCAGTGGATACAAGGGTTTGTATCGCCACAATCTATCATTGCATTCACCCTTTAAGTAGCCTGTCTTGCAGAAAGAAGGCAAATGGAGAATGGAAAAAAAGGATAGCATTTCTTACATGATGTGTAGAATATCCTGGAAATTTCATAAAGCTATGCCAACTGTCTTAGACACAGAGCAGTAATAAAAACACCTGCAGGTCTATAGCCATACTTCAACTTTTGGAGTAAATGAAATACCTGATGGTGTTTCCTGCCCCCCCTCCCCCATCCCCAAACCCCTCAAATATGTTTAGTGCTTGCTTTTACAGATACTTTTTGGATTACTTGGTAAGAAAATAGAGGATTGTAACTCTTAACATTCTACACCCTTAATCTTCCAGTGTGCTGCCAATGCAAGGGTGATGACTAAGGATTGGGGCCTTTTGTGAAAACGCTGAGGGCAAGTGACCAGGATCATGGGTTTATGTAGAAAAGAGAAAACAGGTCATGACAATGTATAGCCAGTGAGAAATGAGAAATAAGTTAAGAAATACATATTTAATACAAGTCATGATTAAAACAAAAAAATGTCAGGTATATTTTTGGACAATAGGCTGCACTGTAGGGACATGGAATTAACTTAGAAGTATTTCTGTTAGCTGACTACAATATGCAGTTTTCAGTGACCATTGTTTTTACTTAGGGACGGCCAGACCCCTTACAAAACTGTTAATGGTCCCCATTTCTTCAGTCAGTGTCATTTCATCTTACCATCACTGGCAACCATCACTGCCAACCGCGACAGGTTTCACTCCTGCTGCTGAGCTCCTGTAATCACTCCTGTGGATGGTTCTGGCTCTTCCCTCAGGTTCCCAGCTCATGGTTTTCCCTTGTCTGGAGCACTGCAGTTCATTCTACCTTCATTTTCCTGGTTTACTTCTTGTCATCTTTTGGTCTCATTTCTCTAGATCAGGCTAGAGGCCTCTTTCCTGTAATTTAAAAGCACCTTGTACTTTTCCTGTCATAGTACTTATTGTATTTCATTGTAATTCCTTATTTAATTATTCATCTCTCTACATGTGTTTAAGATAGTTTTTATGGGAAAAGACAATGTGGTGAGTAAGCACAAAATAAATATGTTTCAAATGAATGCATTCTGGTTCCAGTATTTACCAGTTTTTAAATTTAGGAAACATTTATTAAATATTTAAATATTACCACTTAGTTAGTGTCCAGTCTGGTGGGAATGGGGGAGAACAGGTGGCCCTGAGGCAAGGTTAAGTGAGAAAATGGCACTTTTGTGGAGTTTTGAAGGATGTGTGAATCTGGACCTGGTAGCTGGTAAAAACTACTTAAATTTTGGTAGGATTTTTTTCTCCTGTGTATTCTGGCACTATTTTAGTAGAATAAAAAAAGAAGGTAAAGGACATTAGACTATAATAAAATTTATATTGGAAAAATGAAAATTTCATAAATTTATATGAAAAAGTCTAAGTATGAAATATATAGATGATTCGTATTAATACTGACATGTATTGGCCAGTTCACCTTATTTCACATCCTAGGAAAATGAAAAAGATTAAAATAATTTTAAGCACTAAGAAATTAACTGGGTATTGAAGAATAAATAGCATTATATACAAAATATATAGTATGCCTTATGGTAGAATCTTCCTGTTCTGTAATGATTTATTTAGTCTAGTGAATGGTAACAGTATGTTTTAGATATATTTGTCCTATGGTAAAACTTGTCTTTAGGATAAAAAAAAATCATTTGGAGGTGCCGCTAGAATTCCTGTTCTCAGGTCTACTCTATTTTGTAGGTAAGGCCTTGCATTTGATTTGCTAGTATCTGGGACATCTTGATACCAGTGATTGACTTTTTACTCTCCTGACTATTTAGTCGCAGGACTGACACATTCTGTGTAAGTCTGAAGTCCTTTTGAACAGTTATATTCATTTTGCCATGAGTTTTGAATACCCTTAAATATATTGAATGAGATATTATGTGAATGCATCAAATTTCATATATGGATTGATAAAATAGTCAAATTACTTTATACTTATCTTGTGGGTACCCAACTTTGTGAATAAATTGTGTTGCTATAAGTGGTTTTGTTTGTTAGAGTAGTCTGGAAAAATTGGTTAATATTACTGTAAATATCTGAAATTTTCAGTAGTCTGAATAATAATAATAATGGTAATAATTTAACTTGATAGTGCACAGTTTACTTTGGTATAGCTGGCATTTGGCCAATGCCATATCCTGATAGTAAGTATATCTTAATAATCTCTGTAGTAAACTGTCAATTTGAGTTTTAAAGACCAGTAATTAAAATATGTTGTAATATAGTAATATATTTCCCTAACTTTGTAAGAGAATAGCTTTCTTTTTAATCTTTTTATTATATATTGCATATAAAATATATGAAACATAAGCATTTAATTTGCTTTTTACTTTTAAATTTTTTAAGTTAAAAAGCAATACTTTTATATAATAAACATTAAATGATATTTTATCATATAAAGCAATTTATGGCTATATAAAGAAATATTTTTGTGAAAGTTAATTTACTTTCCATTGTTTCTTTTCCATCCTCACTTTCTGAATGCTTATTACAAACAGAAGTATTTGTAGGTTTGCACTGAGGATGTATGTGTATTTCAGTGATATAGTATGCATATTTTGGAAACTACCCTTTTCACTTGATACCATGCCTGGTTATTGTTCCAGCATAATGGTACAAATATACTTTTTTATAGTTACATACTTTATAGTATAGGAACACTATTATTTATTTAGTCATTTCCCTCTTGATGAACATTTATGCTGTTTCTCCTTTTTTGCCACTGCTGTTAGTAGTGCAACAGGTAACTCTGCATCTAAATCTCTGCATGTTTTTGTTTTTTTTTTCTGTAAGGTGGGTCTGAAATGTGGGTTTGTAGGTCAAGGAGAATGTGTGTTTGAGCTTAATGAGTGTCCTTTATAAGATATATAACATTTTATATATCTTTTTATTACAGAATAGATGGTCGATTCTGGGATTAAGTAGAAAACACATAAAATAAAGTGAAAATCATCTATAAATCTACCACCAGAACATAATCAGTGTAATCAGTCAAAGCATAACTTTCTAATTGATGTTTTCTTATTTTTTCCAATTCATTGCATTGGTTGTGTTGTAAGTAGCTAAAGTTTATTTTTACCCCAGGAGGAAGATTTTGTAGAATAATTTCAAGTTCTTACTTTGTAGATATCCTTTCCTTTAAGGCCTTTAAGTTTTTTTTTAAAGGAAGAACTTTTTTAAAGAAAGATTTTATTTATTTACTTTTAGAGAGAGGGGAAGGGGGGAAAATATCAATGTTCAAGAGACACATCAATCAAGTTGCTTCTTGCAGTTCCCCAACAGGGTACCTGTTCGGCATCCCATGCATGTGCCCTGACTGGGAATCGAACTGGCAACTTTTCAGTGCACAGACTGGTACTCAGTCCGCTGAGCCACACCAGCCAGGACTAAGTACTGAGTTTTAAATATAGATTTACCTTTGTTTTTCCTACTTATTTGCTTAGAGAGAAAAGCCAAAAACCTCCAATAGAATTTGTAATACAATCTAGAAAGTACAATATTAAAAGAGAAAGGAAAAATAGGTCTGAATCAGAACTGAGAAAGCTTGCGTTCTGGATGTGGCTTCTACCTGATTAGTCATGGATTTTGGTTAAGCTAATTGACCTCTAAGAACCTCAGTTTCCTTTACTGGTTCCAAATGTGGAAAATAATGATTTAGTATTTTGAGAGAGCTATTTATTTGCAGTTGAGGAAAAAGTGGCAAATATATTAAATGGTCTGTTAATACATAGTTTTATTCTATGTCTTAGAACCAGCAAAAATTTCAAACTTTTTCAGACTCAAATCAAGGAGTTTCTTCATGCCCTCCTTGCAAGTCAATTCTGATCATCCCTATAGCCAGTTCTTGTTCTTATTTCTGTCGCAATAGCTTAGTTTTGCCATTATTGAAGTTCATGTATATGGAATCATATATGCTCTTTTGTATGTGGTTTCTTTCTCTCAGCAGTGTTTATGTGATTCATTTCTGGTGGTGTGTGCATATAATTATTGTTATGCAGTGTTATACTATACTATTTAATATTAGTAATCTGTTAATATAGATAGGATAGATTGATAGATTCTAAGGAAAAAAGGAAATTGCAGACCAGTATGTATAGCACCATACCACCTTTATATTTATAAGAAAGATGTGTATATTCATGTTATGTATATACATGCATGTGTAGATATTATTGATGATGGACAGATAGGTAGGAGGTGGACTAACAGTTTTGTGTGGAAAAGTTTTATACGTATAAAAGAAGTACCAGTTGTTAACTTCTGGAAAAGTATAGGGCATGGATGAGATAGAGACTGGAGTATGTTAGGCCAACTTCTTTATAAACTTAAGAAAAGCCATGTAATTATAGGGAGTTTTGCCTTTTATATCTTTTTCTCCTTTAGAATTTTTTAAACAGGGTGAGGGTCGAATATCCCACTTCCAAGTGAATAAATCTTTAAATATTTTCCTTTCCCCCCCTGTTCCTTCATATTTTATTCTACCGTCTCCTGAAAATACTTTCAAATTGTTTGGGGAAATGAATCATTGCATTTAGCTGTCAGCATTTTAAGAATTGCTCTCAATCTCCCATAAACAGAGAATGATGCCCATTATGATTTTTCATGTGTTTGTGCATGTGTGTAGGTAGTGAGCTATTTCTGACTTCTGATTCATTTCCTTTAATAAGTCTCTTTAAGGTCCTAGTAATTATTTGCTAAGTCTAATACTTTTAGGTAAATGAGACATGATTTATTTAGTAAATGACAAACTTTTTAATATTTAGTAGTGAATATTTTAAACTTACAGATTGATTATATTTGGTGACTGAGGCAGACTTCCAGTGTTTCTATTTCCATGTTTAAAACTATAAATAGAATTAGCATTAGGTTTGGGTATAGATTTAACTCCTAAGGCATAAGTGAAATCAACTTGAAAAAAATGAAATGTGTCTCTTACCTTGCCAAACCTTAGTTACTATAGTTTATGATCAAAACCATGCATATTAATATCATTAGTAAACAAAATAATTACAGAAGTAAAATCTTAAATATTATCATTAGTAAACAAAATAATTACAGAAGTAAAATCTTAAATAATTAACAGATTGCTACAAAAACATAAAATGTTTTTTAATGATATTATTACTATCCTGAGATAGCCACTGTCCAAAGATGGCCAGGACCCATGCTTTCTAGCATTTATATTCTTCTCTAAGCCCATCCCCTTGAGTTCAGGTTAGCCCTGTGATGACTCACCTTTGACCAATAGATTGTGGTGAAGGTGATACTGCATGACTTCTGAGGCTAGGTTCTAAGACATTTTATAGCTTCTGCCTGAGTTATTTAGAGTATTTACTCTGGGCAAAGCCATCCACCATGTAAGAAGTCCAGTGTCTCTGAGACTGTCATGCTGTGAGGAAGCCCAACCTAGCCACATAGAGAAGGAAGGAGGGAAGGAAAGAAAGAAGAAAGGAAGGGAGGGAAGGAAAGAGGGGGAAGGAAGAAAGGAAGAACGGAGGATAGAAGAGGCAGAATGGGAGAGAGAGAGAGAGAGACAGAGATGATGTCTGAACCCGCTTCTTTCCCCATTCTTCTGGTCATCTAGGCTGAGGTATCTCACAGGTGAATGATGAAACCATCTTGGACCTTTAGCTCAGTTAAGACATCAGATGATTCCAGCCCCAGTCACCATCGGAATGCAGCTGCATGAGAGAGACCCAGGAAGAATTACCCAGGAAGAATGAGTTTAGAAAGTCCACAGAGCTGTAAGAGATAAAAATAGATTGTTGTTTTAAGCCACTGAATTTTGGAGTAGTTCCATACCAATAAATAACTGGAATAGATACAGTTAACTTGAATTTGTTTTACATGTATTTTAATAATTTACGGCCATTAAAAGCCAAGATATTTTACTCATCCTCACCCTTTGACACTTTTCTCAATGACAGTATTTTGAGACAAAAGATGCTGATGTAAATTTTTTAGCTAGAGTTGCTGAAAAAGAGTAATTCTGAGGTTTAGAACCAAAACTCAGCCATATCCAACCTGGAGCATTTAAAGTCTCTTAGGAAGACTTAAAGAATAAGGAATCACATCTTATGGACCCATCAGTAATATGGGGATCCAGGTTGAATTCCAACTATTTTCTATTTAGTGTTACTTAAAAAATAAAATAAGACATAAGACAATTTACTTTGAAAGAATCCAATTAAATAATTATAAACCCTCACTCTTTTATCTTTCCCTAATTTAGATCATGGTTTTGTTGCTGAATTAGAGTAATACTTAATAAAGTTAGGCTTTGTGTGGAAGGATGGATTTGTATTAGACTAACATAATTTTTGAGGACCTTTATACCTTCCAGACACAAGAACACATGAATCCCCTGATGTCAGAGACTGCTAGTGTTTTTTGATTGCTAACTCTTTGACCTCAAGTTCACTGAAGATTAGTTTATTAGGCATAATGCATTCAAGCTCATTTTCTAAGTTATCTTTCATGCTTTGTCAACTGCCAGCTGGACTTGGAGCACTTTGGGGGAAATGTGGTTAAAGTAGTCATAATTACCAACTGCCTGAAGTGCTTACCTGTTATTTTAAAGAATATTAATAAGGTCACATTTAATTCGTTTGGGAGCTTTCATATGATTGCAAAACAATCATGTCTTATATTTTCATTTATTATTTCCCTAGGCATTGGTAGATGAATGTACTTTCATATCATACTTGAGAAGTAAATAATTGTTGACAGTCTAATATTAATATATCATGTAACTTTTGTTAAATGTTATGATACATGATTTTGGACACATATCCTTGCTTTTTGGCAACTTCATCTTAAACGCATGTGAATTGAAAAGTAGAATTATAAATACAATAAAATATAATGTAGAACTAGTAAATGCTTTAAGGTATACTAATTATGGGTTATAAATATTATAGCCAAGGTATACTTGTAACAACTTTTGAAAGCCTTTTCACATTTTGCACTTAATTAACTAATTTATAGATTATTGCTTTTATTTAAAACTAAAAAAATTCTAATTTTCTCCAGCCATTCTAAAAAATAAGTAGGCACCGCTTTAAAAATGACACAATCTACCAGCTATTTGGTAAGACTAGCATAATCATAAATTTCCCATCCATGCTTTTTCCAAAAATACTAACCCATATTGTTCTCCCTGGACCTGTTGTAGGGATGACTAATCCAACTGCTGAGGTCTCCCTTTATGTGTTTGATGGAACACTTGGCTTGCTGGACTACAGCTGTGTGTTTATGTGCAGTGCACACCTGCAGGGGCCTGACAAATAGCTGTAGTATGCAGAGGATACAAAATTACCCTGGCAGTGCTGCAAATAAGGAAGTTTCTGTTTTGAAGTCCATATGTGTGTGTGCCTGAGATGCCAGCTGGTATATTTATGTTGCATGCACAGATGTAAAACTGCCAACTGATTTTATACCAAACAAAGTCTAATCTTTTTATATGTACTTTGGGTCAAAGTTATGAAGTGGTACATAAGAATGTTCTCACGACTTAAGTCTTTAAAAATAAAGGATGCTATTAAAAATATGAACTCATGGTAAAACTAGGTAAGAGGATAGTGACATAGATGGTATTTCTTAATTATCAGCTTTGTGTGGAAGAATGTTATTATTGCTCTGTCATTCTGTATCAAAATAAAGGCTTAATATATTATAATCATTAGTGATATATATCCTCTTTTGTGGCTAGAATCAGTCAGGTTTGTGTTTAATACAACTCACGAATACTGAAATGGGAAGGCCAAATTTATATAGCTACTTAACTTGAAGGCTTTGCCTTTCTATTTTTTCAGTATACTTAATTTTAACAAGTTGAAGTGATATTTTTACCAATGTATTTAAATTTTTCTGAAAGAAATGCCAGTATTTACATGGATAGTATTTTCCAAGACTGTGGAAATTTAAACACCAACAAAAAAAGTAGAAAGGCCATTTATTCAAAAGAACTTTTGTGAAAGGCAGTTTTTGTGTCATTGCCTCTCTAACCAACTGAAGAAACCCGTTTTACTTAATGTGTCCATCCTAAACAAGAATAGTGATTTGATATTTGGAAAATTGATCTTCAAATTAATATTTGCAAATTAAACTTTTTATATCTGTTACTTAACTGCAGACTTATTTTACAGTTTGAATTTTTCTTTTTGACATCTTTAAAATATTGGGTTGGCCAAAAAGTTTGTTTATTTTTTTCTGTAACATGGCTCTAGTAGCAAGCCATTTTACAAGATGGCTCTTTGACTTCATTTGAAACAGTTTTGTTAAATTGTATTGTGACAGCTGTCACAACAGTGTGCATTTAAAAAGAGACTTAGAAAATTTGGTGAATTTTTGTGCAGCCATTTTAATATTGCAGATGGAAGAAAATAAGTGACATTTTCAGCATGTTATGCTTTATTATTTCAAGAAAGGTAAAAATGCAACTGAAATGCAAATAAATAAATAAACAAACAAACCCCCAAACTGTGCAGTATATGGAGAAGGTACTGTGACTGACAGAATGTGTCAAAAGTGGTTTTTGAAGTTTCGTGCTGGAGATTTCTCTCTGGATGGTGCTCCATGGTTCGGTAGACCAGTAGAAGTTGATAATGATCAAATTGAGACATCAGCTGAGAACAATCAATGTTCTACCAGGCGGGTGATAGCTACATAATCAAAATATCCAAATCAGTAAAGTTATTGGTGAAAATGAAAAATACGTCTTTTATTTTAAGGAAAAAAACACAAATTTTTTTTTTGCCAATCTAATAATAGTAATTTTTTCCCTAAGAACCGTCGTGGCTTACCAGCTAATGAAATTTTTAATACATATTTTCTAGTATTAATGGACATGTTTTAATTGAACTGTTTTCAACAGTATTGACTTTTATACTATGTTTGAAATATGTGTAGGTATTAAAAATTCTTAGACAACTGCACAAGAACTTGTTTTCTGAATGGTTATATTTGTTTCAGCTTTACCTATGATTTTTAAATGGTTTTTATCTTACTAAATTTAATCTGCACTGGTTTCTAATTATTTGCAAGTGGAGAGGAGTTCAAGGGCTTATCCAAAATCATATTAATTTTAATTAAAAATTTAATGATGGTATGAAATAAGGCTATCCAGTTTTGCATTTCAAACACAGTAAATGTGTGTTTCACGTACATAACTCTAAATATATTACTTGACTATTTTTCTGGCATTGATGTAAGTTATAGTTTGTTCTGACCTCGTATTTGTAGATATCATAGTTTATTGTTTGATTATACTTATGCTAATATTTTATTTCTCTTACTAATTATTCCTTTTTCATCATTATTGAAAACATTGAACTTGTAAATATTTTTAAATAATGCCTTTAGTTTAGTTAAGTAACACCTTAGCAGGTATGCTTTCTTTTTAACAGTAGGCATTATTTTCTCATAAAAGGATGTGCATTTGCTTTTATTTCCGGCTTAATTTTACTTGAATTTTTACTCTCATCTGATTTCAACATTGTTGAAGGGCCTGAGCTTTTAGCATTGTCCCTAGCCTTAAAAGATGAATTTGATTGAGTCAGGCTTCTCAATTCATGAAGACAGCTGATTTGGAATAAATTTTATAAAATGAGATAGAAAGGTAGTATAGAAACCACATCTCTTAATGGCTAACTTGAAGGATACAATGGTTCTGGCAAAATGTACAATTGATCACACATGAGAAGTACTTCAGGCTACCAGAAAATTTCCAAAAAAGAGCAGAAAGGCTGCACAGTTAAATTGAATGAGTACTTCATCAGGAGATAGACTCACAGTTGTGTGACATTAGGCTAATTTCCTGGAGCTTTAGTTCGGTTTTCCACTAGAGAAATGGAATAGTAACTCTGGTTAATAAAGGTGATGTGAGTATTAATAAGATAATGGACATAAAGCTCTTTCTAGGGTTAGGGTATGGGCCATGTAGTAAGTATTCAATAAATGCTGTTTTTTATAGCAGTGGTAGGAGTAGCAGTTTGAAATAAATTAATGACATAGGAAATAAGAGATTATGTATAAGGTAAGTTATTAGAAGAGAGTAGAAACAGCAATTGTTGCCTCCCTCCCTCGCTTTTTTTAAATCAAAGAATATTTTAAAGTAAAGACCAAACTCCATATTTTTACAGCTACAAGACAGAACCTTTTATTACTCATTTGAGAGATTATGTTCCATACATTGCCTGGTTATTTAGTGCCAGGGCCAACTTCTTTTTAGTAGGGTATCACTTCAAACACTGCTGCCGCCACTGCAGGTTGCAAGCACATGATTGAAGGCTTCTAGTTCTCAGCTCATGCCCAGATGTCTTTCAATAACGATAGCCAGTAATTTCTTCAAATTGCTCACTTTATCAGCAGCACATGTCATCAATCCTGAAGTGGTTGCTCAAGTCAAACTGCAGAATCTTTAGCTTACAGATGCAGCTGCAAACAGGTGAACAGGCAGAAAGTAATTTGTGCAGCTTGGTGGCTGTCAGACGAAAGACAGACAATCTGTGTTTAAAACAGATTGCAGGCCCTGTATAGGCCAGACAAAAGGGATTTCTCCAACTGCAAATAATTCCAAGGTTAACATATTTTCCTTTCTGCCATTAGGTGATTTGTTAAAATTGGAAACAATGAACATTATAAATCTACACAGAAACTGGAGACAAGATGAAAGAGAAAATCAGATCACTAAATAGGTTTACATTTGTCTTTCCAAAGAAGTACAACTGGCATTCATAAAAGCTATTTTCTCACAAAAAAGCCAACTTATAAAATAATTCTTTGAAACTTACAATATTATAAATGTTTCAAGTTGCATTAAGGATTACTGATATTAAGAACTGATGAAACCTGAACCAGTACAGTTTTTATAAATACTTTGGTTTTTAGAGTTAGTTGTTAATTTGTGACTATTATAATCTGCTTTTTTCAAATATTATTTAATATTTCCCTTGAAGTTTTATTAATATAGATTTTAAAAGTAGCATATGCCAGATATGTCACACTTTTCCACACTTAAGGATCTAGTATGACTACAGCGCAAAAATTCTCACGGAGATAAAATTTTTGAGGACATACATGTTTAAAAAAGTTATCCTTACATTTTGTTTTCCTGGGTGTTACTGGAACCTGGAATTATATTTAGGACAGTCACATTTTAGAAGATTGTTCCATAATAGCATTAACAATGTTCTTTATTTTGTCCATTTATCTTAAAATTGATAGACTAAGTTATGAGATCCTAAATCAGCAATGCATAAAATCAGCAATGCGTTACTTGTCAATATCAGTCTATATTAGTGCTTATTCACTAAAATAAACAGGAAGAAGGACTACATTAACTTTATGGATACCTCATCATGGGAGATTGCTGGAGAAGAGATGCACAGACATGCTTGTGTACTTAAAATGTACACCTGTGTGTGTAGCTCATGAGAAGTGAAAGATTAGTCCTTCACTATGCTTATCTGCTAGAGCTCGTATTTGTCACACAGAGAACAACCTAAATGAACATGACTGATTTATTCTCTCTTGTTCTCTGGGTGTCTTGTACTTTCTCTCATGTTTCACAATCACTTTAATGTTGTAATTGTTGTTAGTGAGTAATGAATCTTTGGAACATAGTATTTAAGAACATAGTCTTCAGTGTTAAACTGAGATTCAATAAGTCCCAGTTCAGTCCTGTTGCGTGATCTTGCCTTGGACAAGTTAACCCCTGAAATCCTTTTTTTTTCAGTGATGATTGTACTGTTTATCTAACTCATGTTATTTTTGTGATATTTCAGGAAAAAATATATAAAGCATTGTGCATGGTGACTTGCACCTATTTAAAAGCATCAATAAACTTTAGCTATTTTCTGCTAGAATTTAAACAGCCTGAGGAGAGGGCATGTGTTTTTCTTGCTTCCAGCTGCTTCTTAAGCATTCGTTACCAAGCCATGACACTATCAGAACTCGGGTAACTGATCAGAATGAATTTATAAATGGTTCTATAAATTTCAGGTTTTCTTTAGAGATAATCTTTCTTTTTGGAAATTAGAACAATTTTGATTTATATTTTGAGTAGACAAAATGAAAGGATATGAATATTTTAATTTTTCTTATTTCAGTTTACCTAACACTAAGAAATTATTTTTGATTATAGTTATTTTTCAAATGCCATTGATTTTTCAGCTTTATTGAGGTATAATTGACAAAATTGTAAGATTTGACATACTGTTTATTTGAAAATCATGATTTGCTATATGCCTGCATTGTGAAAGGTTTAGTTAACAACATTCATCACACATTTTTATACATATTAGGTAAGAACATTTAAAGTCTACTCTTAGCAAATTTCAGTTATACAATACAGTGTTGTCAACTATAGTTACAATGTTACACATTAGATCCTCAGACCTTATTTATATTATGGCTGACAATTTGTACTTTTTTTTTTTTAATTATATTTTATTGATTATGCTATTACAGTTGTCCCATTTTCCCCCCTTCATTACCCTCCACCCTGCACACCCCTCCCACCCACATTCCCCCCTTTAGTTCATGCCCATGTGTCATAAGTTCTTTAGCTTCTACATTTCCCACACTACTCTTGCCCTCCCCCTGTCTATTTTCTACCTACC